>JAYESA010000016.1:142380921-142685656 GCA_036927795.1 Iris macrosiphon
ATGTTGGTATCGGACAATATCGGTGGGAGTCAGTATTTGATCGGGATTAGGCCAAAACGATACGATGCATCCAACATGTGTCGGTATTTGTCTATAGTATATTAGAAACATTGTTTCTAAGTTGTTGGTTAATTATTGAATGCTGAAGAACCTCGACAATCTAGAACTAGACTCTCATAATATTTATATGACATTCTCCCTTCAATTTTAATTTGTAGAATCAAACCGAGGGACCATATACGGGAGATGGATCGGTCGACCTTAATGGAGATCCTATTCTGAAGCATCGTACAGGCAACTGGAGAGCTTGCCGATTTATTCTAGGTACCAACAGTGTACTCCCACTATATTATGTTCTTTTATAACAGTTGTCGAATGTTATTGTAATTGAGATTTGATGTATATGTTATAGGGACCGAGTGCTGTGAACGTCTAGCGTACTACGGAATAGCGAAAAATCTTGTCACTTACCTCACTACAAGGCTGCACGAAGGAAATCCATCTGCAGCAAGAAATGCTACCACATGGCAGGGTACTTGCTATTTTACCCCTCTTATTGGAGCCTTCTTAGCAGATTCATATTGGGGAAGATACTGGACGATTGCAGTTTTTTCAACATTCTACTTTCTTGTAAGTATGGAACCTATAGGTTAGCTTTTATTCTGATAGGGGTGCATCTGCAAAATGGAGCCTTATCAGGCCCTGATTAATCTTCATAGAGCAGATTAAGTAGTTCAAATGGAATTCTCTAACCTGTTATAATGTCACTCAAAGGGAGCTGATTCTCCTGTGAATGAATAGTTTGAATCAGGATCCAAATTCTAGACAAAAACCCAGTTCTGGCTTGATTGATTAGATTAGAACAAAAACCTATCGCTACCCACTTACAAAACCGGAGTGATAGTTGTAAACTATGTGGTAATACTTAAATGGAGGTATTGTATTTGTATCATGTCGTATCCACTGTGCTACTTTGGCACTCCGATACGTGAAGGTGTATGACCTATGTATCCTTCTTCTTCTTTTAAATATATATCCATGAGAATATACACATTATAATGCTAGTGATAAGATGAAATAATGCTGTCAAATTTCAACTTCAAATGCATCTTTATTTTACTGTACAAATTATACTTTGGTGAAACATCTTCTAACATTGTTATTTTTACTTCTAACTAGTATATATGTACGTGCGTTGCACGTATTTCATACTACTTGGAAGAACAAAGAATAGTCTTGACAAGAGCAAAGTCTCTTAATTTTTTACTACTTGGGAAGAGCAAATAACAACCACCCTTATTTTTTTCTATGCGTAATTACTTAACTACCCTTGTTAAATTTAATGAAAGTAAACATAGATAAAGGCATTTTTTGAACAAAAACTTCCACGGTTGAAGCTTAAATTTTCTTATTATAGATTATAGATGATGCTAAACTAATATGTGCTTTTCAATCTCCCATGTATTCAATTTATCTTTCTATTTTAGAAAAAAGAATCTAAGGTTAATATGTTATTCTTATACTTTTCTTTTGTCATATTCATGTTGTATAGTATCCTAGATTTTTCAAAATTGTTGTATCCTCGTTTCCGTCTTTTTATCATATCTCCATTTCCATACCCCTGAAACAAAAGTTGAGGTGGATAAGAGTGTGGTGAGGAAGAGAGGGGCATGTTTACCTAATGATGGCCAAACCTCAAAAGGGTTGAAATTACTGAAGCAGATCAGTATGACCCTTATATAGATGTAAAGAGTCCAACATCTCAAACATAAATGAGTGAAGACTATATTTGACTTCTTTTCTTCTCAGCATGTTCTAAGTATTTTTGCTTTCTTAATTGGCTAATGATGTCTTTTTACTGAAGGGGATGCTTTCACTGACTCTTTCAGCATCAGTATCGGCGTTAAAACCTCCTCCCTGTGTAGGCTCCGTTTGCCCAGAAGCAAGTACATCTCAAGTTGCTGTTTTCTTGTTCAGTCTCTATTTGATTGCACTTGGGACTGGCGGCATCAAGCCTTGTGTCTCATCCTTTGGGGCCGACCAGTTTGATGATACTGATCCTGTAGAAAGAACTAAAAAGGGTTCTTTCTTCAATTTGTTTTATTTCTCTATCAACATTGGTTCTCTCATATCTGGCACTGTTATCGTTTGGGTACAAGACAATCGTGGCTGGGGTTTGGGCTACGGAATTCCTACATTATTTATGGCTTTAGCTACTATTAGTTTCTTCTCAGGCTCCAAATTGTATAGATTTCAGAAACCAGGGGGAAGCCCTCTTACAAGAGTGTGCCAAGTGGTTGTTGCGTCCTTTAAGAAGAGGAGTGTGGAAGCGCCTGAGGATAGCTCTCTTCTCTATGAACTATCTGGAAACACTTCAGCAGTCGAAGGGAGCCGGAAGCTGGAACATAGTTCCGAGTTTAAGTACTTCTCTAACTTCTCTGAAATATTATGTCCTAGCATATCTTAGTCTTAGTATGAGTAGTTTCTTTGTATTTCCATACCACTAGCAGCTTCATTGACAAGTTTGATTAGAACTAGTTTTTTTTTTTTTTTTGGTCAACTGCATTAACCTAGGCTGATAATTTTATGGATAAAAATTGGATGTAGTAAAGTTGCTATTAGAATGTACTCATTGTTTTATTAGGGTTGGAGATTATTATAAGTGGAATCAACAAGGTATAAAGGCTGCGTTTGACACCAAAGAAAGACTTTGACCTGTAGATCCTGCCCTATATGTTTCATGTAACCAACTGAAAAATAATTAAATCATAATTCATTCATGAATTATGTTTCATGTCTTTAGAATGCATCTATGGCACCTCGTAGGCAATCCCTAACAAGTAACTACCAAGACATATTTCATAGATGCATATAGAACTGGTAATTATATACAGCTATTTTTCATTCATGATAAAATTCAAGTCCTCGGCCTTCACAACTTTGGACCATAAGCATGACTGAGATAAAAGCTCTCACTCCTCGAACAGATTTGTGGTTCAAGGTATCCCCTCGGAAACCCGAAGGCATAAATCCTTCACTCCTCCCACCTAGGTATGAAGAGAAGTACTGTTACATCTCTAACCCTCCTCATGAGATTACAATGGCCAAGGGAACTCCCTCGTATAGCTATTAAAACATCATGTACAAGGAATAAAACTCAGAATCCTTGTTACAATCATCCTAGATCGCAGGAATGATAACCACTAGTAGAGGGAGCCAAAGCATTAATTAGGAAGCCCTAGAATTTCCAACTTATGCCCAATTCTGGCAGCATATATTTTTGACAATACAGGTCCATTTTGACTAGCAAATGTCTGAATCTGGTGTAAGTTGTGTGGATTTGTGAAATGAAGCTCCGGACGTTTAGGACATGTTTGGTTACTCTTTTTAAAGCAGTTTTCTAAGTTTAAACGATAAAGTTGCCAAAAACAGCATTTGGCTGTTGCAACTAAAGTTTTGCTTTTCCCATTTTTTTTTTTTGGAAATCTACTTTTAAACTCAGTTTTGCTTCATTCTTCCAAGAAAAACAAGTCGGCTCCTTTCCTAAAAAATCTTTCCCATTTTTTCTTCCCTTCTTTCTCTCTCCTGCTCATTTCCCTCCTCTCCTCCGACCGTGTCTATCACCACCTCTGTCGCCCTCTAAAAGCTAGACTGTCGAAGTCAATCCTCAATTGCGGCTGCAGCTGGTGGTGCTTGATGACAGGACCTTGCCGCCCTCTACTCCGCTTCAGCGCGGCCACCGAGGCGGCCAGTTACTCCCCCACCGACATTGAGGCGGAGATCGACATTGGGTTCAGCGGCATCACCACGCTCCCCGTTCGGCGTATACTTCCTTGGCCGTCCCCTCGACTGGAACTACCATCCCCTTGCTCCCTCGCTTCGCGTACGACTCAACGCCGCTCCCCCCGAACCAAGAGAAGGATGCGGCCCCGCCATATCCCCTCTCTGTCGACATGGATGTGGCCCTAGCTGCAGCCACTCCAGCGAAGAAGAGACACGGCCGCTCTGGCAAATTTGGGTGCAGTTGGACATGAGTAGATGTCGTTGGACAGTTTTTTCAAACGTAACTAAAAAAAATTATTAAAAAAATTATTTTCTAAAAAATATTTTACTAAGCAAAATTTTTAACTTTTGTTTTTTAAAACCATTTTTCAGATTAAAGTAACCCTAATGCAAACTCAGAATTTGTATATTCAGAAAACAACTTTATAACATCTTCTCTAAAAACTGTTTTCAGAAAAAAAATTCAAAAAACCTATCGACCCTTAGTTTCCAGAATTTCTGTTTCTTATAACTTGAGTACCCCAAGTTATGTTCAATACAGTGAAGGAATGCCGGGGTGAACTGCAGGACCAATAAGTTGGTTTTGATACCCTGGTTCTAATCTCGCCTGCTCTTCCACGGCTATTCATAGAGGTCTCCTGATACCCTCATCCCATCTTGTCGAAGATCTTCTGTACCTTGGCATTGATCACTACTACCTTCAGGATCATCTCATTGTGTTCTACCAGTGTTTGCCAGTGTTCCCAGTGACTTCTTTGACACCTAAATGAAAGAACTGAACATATACAATGTATCAGGTCATTATCACATTGTGTAGCACTTCAACTGGTTCAAGTCAAGGAAATGGAACCTTGGGCTCTGATTATATAAAGAGCAAGAGAAGGACTTAACCGAAGATCATAGCTGGATTAAAGGACAGGGACTAGGAGAGTAAATTTTGTCAAAATAAAATATCGCATTGTATAGTACTACAAGATTCATCCATGTGTTAACCATGCCAAAATAATTATGGTTCATCTTTCAGAAGCATTTATTGGTCAATTCACAGAGTTTGCATCTGGAACCAGTAACACACTGGAATGAATGTATTTCTTTCTGTGATGTTTATAAGGTGTGTTTTGTACAGGTTCCTTGATAAGGCTGCCGTTGTGTCAATCCTGGACGCCAAGAGTGAAAACTTGTCAGATCCGTGGAGGCTCTGTACGGTCACCCAGGTGGAAGAGCTGAAGATACTCCTTCGTATGTTCCCTATTTGGGCCACCAGCATCGTCTTTGCTGCTGTCTATGCCCAAAACTACTCCATGTTCCTGGAACAAGGAATGGTTCTAGACAAAACCATAGGCTCTTTCTCCATTCCTCCGGCCTCTTTGTCAAGCTTCGACGTTATCAGTGTTCTTATCTGGGTTCCTATCTATGATCGCATCCTTGTTCCAATTGCAAGAAAATTCACCGGCAAGGAGAGAGGGTTCTCCCAGCTCCAAAGGATTGGTATCGGGTTATTCATATCTATACTTGCAATGACATCAGCATCATTGGTAGAGATCAAGCGATTGGAAATTGCCAAGGCTGAAGGTCTGATCAACCAGAAGGTTGTGGTTCCAATGAGCATTCTTTGGCAGATTCCTCAGTATTTCTTGGTGGGCGCAGGTGAAGTGTTTACTAATATTGGGCTGCTCGAGTTTTTCTATGAGCAGTCTCCAGATGCCATGAGAAGTTTATGTACCGCTCTCTCTCTCCTGACAACATCGCTGGGAAGTTACCTGAGTGCATTGATTCTGACCGTTGTGACTTCGGTAACGACTCGAGGTGGCGAGCCTGGGTGGATTCCGGATAATTTGAATGAGGGGCATCTCGATCGGTTCTTCTGGTTGATAGCAGGACTCAGCTCCCTAAATCTTTTGGCGTATATTTGTTGCGCCATGAGGTATGAAAGCAAGAAAGCTTCTTGTGCTTTTGTTGGTCAGCGTTGATCTGGGTAGTGTTCAACTTAATAATATGTAATGAATATGTTATTTGACCTCAATGTTTATAATCATAAATAAGCATCCTATGTACCAAAACTGAGCAAGAATAAGTTATGTCCGTCTTTTGAGATCATCTTTCCCATCACCTCTCTCTCTCTCTCTCTCTCTCTCTCTCTCTCTCTACTGTGCAAAAATTGCATTGTTTACAACTAATTAACTCCAAAATGTTTGCTGCATTATTCAGGATTTCTTGAAACAAAACTAGATAGCAAACATTAATCGTAATTAGACATTAGATCATAAACATGGTACATAAATTGAGTGCTAGACATGGTTTTTATTAACAGAAATAAGGTTGATTTTAGTAAAAACCATCTGCAATCTACTTATATATATAAGAACAAGCGGTTTTCTGTTAATTGCCATTCTCAAGCAAAGGATATGGAGAACGTACAGTACAACCAGAAGACAGTTTCATTAAAAAAAAAGATTCATCTTCATCAATATTTTCCTTTTTTTAGTTTCAAATAATTTAGCAAGTGTTTGGGAAAATTTATCATTTTAGTTTATAGTTTCCACTCATTTAGCATCTATGTGAAAGAACACATTAGTGAAGTTTTATTAATGAGCAGTTTGTGTCTGTCAAAATTTCTTCCGTGATCATAGGTAACAAATAAACAATTTCCAATCTTCAAATTTACAGAATAGGTAAAAGAAAAGAATTTGAAAATAAATGTCAATGACTTCAAAATAACTCTGCTAGAAAAAGATCAATGACACACTTCCATGCTTTAAACCATTACAAGAACTGAGATGTGCCTCTTCATCCCTTGTTTCAAACCAATACAAAAACAACACATACTTCCTTACTCCCATGTAGACGTTCATATCGGCACCACACAGAGAATCTTGAAACACAATATCAATTTGTCAATCTTTTGTGTAGCTTGTTGGTGTTTTCCACTTAGCATTGGGAGTTTTAGTCTCACATTGAAAAACCACCAATGTGTATATCTCAATATATAACTATGCTTAGTATTGGTATATGCACAGGGGATGGTGGCCCATGTGAGATGACTTTTCTAGAGAGATCAAATGTAAACTCCATTATGACAATATTTATTTTGTCACCACCTCTTGAAGTTTTCCTTAAGAGCTAAGCCCTTGGGCTCAAGGGCGCAAAGTGGCGCTTTGTTGGCGCACTTAGCATGTCAGCATCGTCGCATGGTGCTCGTGCGCTCCTTTTATGCGCGAGTTGCATGCACGGTTGCTAGCTCGGGAGCATGCTTCATGGCGCGGCTAGGGGCTATGCGGCCTGGCCCTATGTGGCCAGATTTGGATGAGCGAGTTGCATGTGAAGGGGACATGGTCTGCTATAGGCGGCGCATGATTTTCTGTGCCTTCCGGAAATGCGTCGTATACGGCGCAATCGGCTGCTTTCGGCGTTTGGCGGCATTGTCTGCCTCATGCAGTACAATGTGACCAGCAGCGAGGCAGCGCCTGGGGCTCTGACACCCAAATTTTGGGGGATCTGGTCGGTCAGCGCATATGCGGCCTGGAGTTTTCCCAGGCCGCATAGGTGCTTAAATCCTCTTGATATAGAGGATCTCCTCTTTCATTTTGAGGAGAGAGAAAAAACAGATAAAAAAATCGAGAACACCAGATCGCATATGCGGTCCAGAGTGTCCCCCTCCCACACACCTAGTTGCTATCTTGCTCGAGCCCTCTCAAAGCACTTCCTCACTGACAATTCATGACCTCAAGACTAAACTCACTGATATCTACACAATTATCCTATAATACTCCCCTCTATCCAACTCCTAAAGTCTGATCCTAACTCCAATACATAGACATCTAACATCAAACTAAACCATAGCAATTGTACACCAGTGTACTGATACTCTCGAGCCAACCCTCAAGCACCAAACTACTAGGAACCCGTACACTAACCCCCAATCTGATCAACACCGCGTCTCTTCCCCTCACTCATCATGTACCTCCAACACTTCCTCACATATGCCCTCATTATGGGACAACAAATCAAATCCTTCCCTTTTCACTAGTACACCAACATGCCTATTGCACAAGGTGTCTAAACTGTTATATTGGAACTCTATGATACCTCCCATAGCTCACATTCATAGGTCCCTATACTGCAGAATGCAACACACTGTCTGCACTAGTATTTGCACCAAACCTGACTCCCAAGCTCCTGAATTTGACCCTCACAATACAGGGACTTGCACTGCATTAGTGATTAGGCCACTGTCATAGGCCTCTAAGGTCACTATAGTATGCAAGCATCAAGGGTAACCTTGCAGCAACCCCTCTCATTCATTCCAGGTTCAGTCACAGACCCACAACCACAACTGATACACTTTAGTTCCTCACACTGCATGTGCACACATGTACACAGGTCTGATCTTACAAGCCTCGAGTGCACTGCACTCCTTAGTCTCGAGCAGTGTCCTAAGGAGCACTGATATGAACACATTATCCCTCCAACTGCAACAGTCAACTTTCTACAGAGCAGTCCTAACCCGATGCTCAATATCTCCAACCCGACACCAATATCACTCTTACTCTATCATTGATACTCTCCCAACTACACTTCAACATCTTGTGCACTACTCAACTGTGCACATCATAATGTACACACACCATACTCACTTCATGTGTTGTACATGTGCACACACAGGCCTAACCTCTATTGTTTCCTCCTTAACCCTCATATATCACACCACCACAAACACCCACAACCAAGCATTGCAGTATAATGGAACTGCTAAACCTATTTGATATACTTGCTGTAAACCCCTGATTTTTTTCAAATTTTTAAATCTTGGATTTTTCCCAATTTTCTGGAAATTTTCGGGAATTTTCTATAATTAAAATCAAGGCTTTAATTAATAAATGATTTCTAGTTGGCAATAAATAGTATTAAAATATCATGAAAATAATATTTTTGGGTGTAAAATGGAAAACTGGACTTGGGGTAATTTTCTGGGATTTTATTGGGCCTCAGACCTATTTTTAAAAGCCTAAAAACTATTTTTATAATTAATTAATTATTACTGTTATTATATTATTATTATTATTATTATTAATCGATCGTTGAATTGAATCATTAACTTAGTTAACTAATCAAGTCAGATTAAAACCCTTGTTTAATTCTAAAATCAGATTATTAATAATTGTAGGTCCCTGTAACTAAGGTTGAGACCGTCGCGACATCTCACCCGCGTCACCAACCAACTCCAGGCAAGTTTCATATAATTCAAAACTGGTATTTTAGTTGTAATTAAATATGTTGCATGTCATATAGATATATTGAGACGACACTTGATTTCACGGAACCGACTGATTGACTGATTGATTGATTGATTGACTCATTGACTCATTGACTATTGCCTTGGGAACTGGGGAGTAAAGTTAGCACCCGTGGTCAAAGCCCCCTTATTGCCTCATTGTGGATAGCTGAAGTCCAACCTCACTGGACTGACGCCGCACCGTGTTCATTAGAACACAGATTGCCTCCAACCCCAACCGGCCACGGGATGCTACCTTTCTCAAAACACTTTTAGTGATTGTAGTTTGTCAACATTTGCTTCATCGACTTTTACTGTTCTTGTCTCATATTTGTTGCATACAAAAATATAAATATTGTTCAAAACTATCTCATTGCATCATTTTAATTATCGTTAAGATGCTGGAATTGGATATATGTTCTTGCTCCCTCCTGACTGGAGATTAACAATTTTAGGTGATTGCGGTGACGATGAGGCGTATGATACCTTTTATGGTCCGGACCAGAGTACTGAAGCCCTAGCTGAACCTTGCCAGGAGGCCGATGTTTAGTGTTTCCCCTTTTATTTCCAAATTGTAATAATCAGGGTTGAAGTAATAACCCTGGACCATGTTTTGTTTAATCCTTGCTTGTAAAAGAATTTCTCTCTCAGACTTAGCAAAAAAATTGAATTTCCTTCATGTATTCTGGATGTCTGTGTGTTACTACGGATTGATACAGCTTACTGCCGCCGTCTCACAACGGTGCAGGCTGGGCATGATCCGACTGGACCCAGATTATTGGGATCGGGTCGTGACATGTTTTCAGTGGTGGCCCATGCAGGTCCATGTTTACAACCTTTGGTCTAGTCAACTTAGGCTAGCCAAACAAACCGACTTGCCTTTGACTTTAGGTTTAGTATGACTTTAGGAAAACAGACTCTAGAAACAATTAGAACACTTAGAATTCTTGAGAAAATTTCAATCTGTCACATCATAGGACCAAAATTCTTCTATCTATACATATATACAATTATTTTTGCTTGCTTATAGAACATAGGTTACCTTGCTTATGCTTGCTTCCTAAACCTTCCAGAAGATGGCACGGGGAAAGACAACCCGTTCCGGCCCAGCCGAAGAAGGGGCTTCGTCTTCTGAGCACACCCCAACTCAAGCTCAGTCCGACCCCTCTCCGTTGCAGCTCACAGATCGCCCCCATGCTGCAAGAGCTCCCCGCGCTGCCTACACTTCAGTAGTGCATGCAGCCCCACCCATTCCTCCCAGGACCACATCAATTCCAGCCGATGTGACTCCTCCTGTCGCACCACCTGTGCCAGTGGACCCCGCTGAACTCGTAGGCCTGCTACGAGGAGTTCTTGAAGCCCAGAGGGCCCAAGCTGAAGCAAATCGCGAGCAGACCGCGATTATGAAAGAGGGCATGGAGAACGCCCATAATGTAGCCATGGCAGCGCTAGGAACATCCCAGTCAGAACGGGAGCCTGCCAAGGTAATTAAGGATTTAAAAGCTTGGATTCCATTAATGAATTTCTAGTCTAACCACAAACCTGTTATCCAGGTAAAGGTTGGAACTGTGGAAAATTTTAAGAAGTTGGACCCGCGTCCCTTCAAGGGGACCGAAGGCATCATCTACGCAGACGAGTGGCTAGATGATATGGAGCGACTCCTCAGCGTCGCTCGACTTCCAGACGACCTCATGGTTGAGGCCGTAGCACTCCAGCTGAGAGATTTGGCTAACATTTGGTACCGCAACGAGCCAAGATTTCGAGCTGGAGGGATTTCTTGGCGGCTATTCAAGAAGCAGTTCAAGCGGAAGTTCTTTCCAGAGGCTGCCCTCGAAGCTATGGGAAGACAGTTTCAAGACCTGAAGCAAGGAGACCGCACAATTGAAGAATATGCGGCTGAGTTCAACAGGCTTGGCAGGTTTGCAAGCCACCTGGTGGACAACCCTGTAGAACGTGCTAAGAAGTTCCGGCACGGACTACGTGAAGAGATCCGCACCTTAGTAGCTGCTAACGGTGCGAAGACTTATGACAAGATGTTGAAGGTGGCCCAAGATGTAGAGGCCAGTGCACCTGCTCGACCCAAGAGGGAGCATCCAGGGTCAAGCAACAGCTATCAGGGCAACAACAAGAGACACAGCAACAACAACAATAGGCCCTCCTATCCCCAGCAGTCCCAGCAACAACAGCCAGCAGCGGCCAACAAAGCGCATCAGTACAACCAACCCAAGGCGGTCAACTGCGTCTACTGCAAAAGGCCAGGTCATACCGCAGAGATCTGCAGGAAGAAATTGGGACACTGCCTTGCTTGTGGATCTGCCACCCATCAAGTGAAGGACTGCCCCACAGCATACAACAAAACTGGAGCTGGACAGCAGAGAGGTCCACTGCCCACCCAGCAGCAGCGCTACAACCAGCACAGAGCCGGGCAAGCTTTTGCCTTGACTGTGGAAGAGCCAGAAGCTGAACCCGAGACGGAAGGAGATGTCATCGCAGGTTCCATTCTACTTCATTCGCACCCTGCCTTAGCATTATTTGATTCTGGAGCATCACACAGTTTTATATCTGCAAACTTCATTTCTGCACACCATCTAGTTACTGGCATAAGTAAGATAATCTGTAGAGTTATGACTGGTGGAGGACCAATACCCATTAGTGAAACTTGTAGCTGCCCAGTCACTATCTCAGGACATGAGTTTCAGACTCAGTTCCTAATAATGCCTCTGCCAAACTATGACGTAGTCTTGGGCATGGATTGGCTTAGTCAACATCATGCTCTGATAGACTGTCGAGAAGGCTGCGTAACTCTAGATCCACCTGGAGGACCTAAACTCAAAGTGATTCGAGCACTTGAAGGCGTGGAATGTGTGTCCTACACATCCATCACTGAAGAAACCGGACCCCCTCATCCTCTCATAGCAGAATTTATAGACGTCTTCCCAGACAATCTTCCAGGGCTACCCCCTGATCGAGATGTGGAATTCTCGATCGATCTTATACCTGGCGCAGCACCAATCTCCCAACGCTGCTACCGAGTGAATCCCAAGGAGTCCAAGGAAATGAAAGACCAAATTGACGAGCTTCAGGCGCAAGGATTCATCAGGACCGGTGCCTCACCCTGGGGTGCACCAGTCTTGTTTGTACCCAAGAAGGATGGGACAGTCAGAATGTGCATAGACTACCGGGCATTGAACAACATCACTATCAAGAACAAGTACCCGCTGCCCCGGATCGACGACCTCTTCGACCAGCTGAGTGGAGCTAAGGTTTTCTCGAAGATAGACCTCAGATCGGGTTACCATCAAATCAAGGTGAGGAAGGAAGACATCCCAAAGACGGCATTCAACACCAAGTATGGACAATTTGAATTCTTGGTCATGCCCTTTGGTCTTACAAATGCCCCAGCAGTGTTCATGAATCTCATGAACAAGGTCTTCCACAAATACTTGGATCAGTTTGTCGTTGTCTTCATTGACGACATTCTGATCTATTCGAAGACCAAGGAGGAACACGAGCAGCATTTGAGGATAGTTTTGGAAACCCTCAGAAAGGAGAAGCTATATGAAAAATTGTCCAAGTGTGAATTCTTCTTAGACAAGGTGGACTTTCTCGGCCACGTTGTCACAGGAGAAGGCATATCAGTGGACCCCAAGAAGATAGCTGCCGTGGAGACATGGAATACTCCCAGCTCAGTTGCAGAGATCAGAAGCTTCTTGGGCTTAGCTGGATATTACAGAAAATTCGTGAAGGACTTTGCAAAGATTGCTGAGCCCATGACCAAGCTAACCAGGAAGAATGAAGAGTTCGTCTGGACCGAAGCGTGCCAGGCGTCATTTGAAGAGCTGAAGAGAAGGCTAACAACAGCACCAATTTTGTCGCTACCCTCAGGATCAGGAGGATTTTCAATTTATAGCGACGCGTCCGGCAAAGGATTAGGATGTGTGCTCCAGCAACATGGAAAGGTAATTGCTTATGCTTCCCGGCAATTACGGACTCATGAGAAGAACTACCCGACGCATGACCTGGAGCTAGCAGCAGTCATCTTCGCCTTGAAGCTGTGGAAGCACTACCTGTACGGCGAAAGAGTAGAGATATACACGGACCACAAAAGTCTCAAGTATGTCTTTACACAGAAGGAGCTCAACATGCGTCAGAGACGATGGTTGGAGCTCATGAAGGACTTTGATATCAGCCTGCAGCACCATCCCGGAAAGGCTAATGTGGTCGCCGACGCACTTAGTCGATATCCGATGGCGATGTTCTTGACGACAGATCGGTACCTACTGGAGGACATGGAGAAGCTGGGACTAGAACTCGTATTGCCTGCAGAGGAAATGAAGAAGCTTGGGCGGGAAGCAATAGTACCCGGCGCTGACTTCCCCATGATGCATCTGCAAGTGCAATCTAGCTTGATGGACAAAATCAAGGAAACTCAATTCGAGGACGGAGCATTGTGCAAGCTCAGGGACCAGGTGTTAGCTGGCACACTGGAGGGATTCTCTATTTCAGACGACGGAACACTGAGGAATGGCACCAGACTTTGTGTACCTGCTGGTGAATTGAGGGAACAGCTGATGCAGGAAGCGCATCACTCACAGTATTCCATCCACCCTGGAGCAAATAAAATGTACCGAGATATACGGGAGCACGTATGGTGGTATGGAATGAAAAAGGATGTCTCAAAATTCGTTGGCAGATGCTTGATCTGTCAGCAGGTGAAAGCAGATAGACAAAGACCAGCAGGACTTCTTCAGCCACTGCCCATTCCAGAATGGAAATGGGAGCACATCACTATGGATTTTGTGTCAGGATTGCCTCGATCCCAAGGAGGGAAGGATGCTATTTGGGTGATCGTAGACAGATTGACTAAGTCTGCCCACTTCATTCCCTTCAAGGTTGGTTTATCCACCGAGAAGTTAGCTGCCCTATACATGAGGCAAATCGTCCGGATACATGGAGTTCCTGTGAGCATTGTATCAGACCGAGACAGCCGCTTTACTTCTCACTTCTGGAAGAGCTTGCAAGAGAGTCTGGGGACCCAACTGAAGTTCAGCACTGCATATCACCCACAGACCGACGGACAGTCAGAGAGAACCATCCAGACGTTAGAGGATATGCTGAGATCTTGCGTCCTGGATTTTGGAGGATCATGGGAGGACCACCTACACTTGGTAGAGTTCGCTTACAACAACAGCTACCAGGCCAGCATCGGCATGACTCCTTTTGAGGCTCTGTATGGACGTCGTTGCCGCACTCCCTTGGCTTGGGACGACGTAGGAGAACGAGTCATGCTGGGTCCTGAGATGATTACGGATGCGGCTGAAAAAGTCAAGGTGATCAGAGATAGACTTCGGGTGGCTCAAGATCGTCAGAAACATTGGGCGGACAACCGTCGCCGACTTGTGGAGTTCGAAGCAGGTGATAGTGTCTTCGTCAAGATCTCCCCCACCAGAGGAACTATCCGTTTTGGCAGAGCTGGAAAACTGAGTCCCAGGTATATCGGCCCATTCGAGATATTGAGCAGAGTTGGAGAGGTGGCATACAGAGTGGCGTTACCACCTAATCTTGAAGGCGTGCACAACGTCTTCCATGTATCGCAGCTGAGGCGTTACATTCCGGACCCGAGCCACATCCTGGATCATTCAGAGTTGGAGATTGGGCCAAGTCTTACAATACCAGAGCAGCCAGTGAGGATCATAGACCGTATGGAAAAGCAGTTGCGGAACACCGTGATTCTACTGGTCAAAGTTCAGTGGCTCCACCACTCCCCAGGCGAATCCACCTGGGAACGAGAGGCTGAGATGAAGCAGAAGTACCCTCATCTGTTTTAGGGCATGTTTACCCTTGTTCTCCCTTCAATGGTAGTAAATTTTGAGGACGAAATTTCTATAAGTTGGGTAGGTTGTAAACCCCTGATTTTTTTCAAATTTTTAAATCTTGGATTTTTCCCAATTTTCTGGAAATTTTCGGGAATTTTCTATAATTAAAATCAAGGCTTTAATTAATAAATGATTTTTATTTGGCAATAAATAGTATTAAAATATCATGAAAATAATATTTTTGGGTGTAAAATGGAAAACTGGACTTGGGGTAATTTTCTGGGATTTTATTGGGCCTCAGACCTATTTTTAAAAGCCTAAAAACTATTTTTATAATTAATTAATTATTACTGTTATTATATTATTATTATTATTATTATTAATCGATCGTTGAATTGAATCATTAACTTAGTTAACTAATCAAGTCAGATTAAAACCCTTGTTTAATTCTAAAATCAGATTATTAATAATTGTAGGTCCCTGTAACTAAGGTTGAGACCGTCGCGACATC
The DNA here is from genome assembly GCA_036927795.1 of Iris macrosiphon. NCBI lineage: Eukaryota > Viridiplantae > Streptophyta > Magnoliopsida > Asparagales > Iridaceae > Iris > Iris macrosiphon. The sequence goes on from JAYESA010000016.1 coordinate 142,396,304, forward strand.
TCACCCGCGTCACCAACCAACTCCAGGCAAGTTTCATATAATTCAAAACTGGTATTTTAGTTGTAATTAAATATGTTGCATGTCATATAGATATATTGAGACGACACTTGATTTCACGGAACCGACTGATTGACTGATTGATTGATTGATTGACTCATTGACTCATTGACTATTGCCTTGGGAACTGGGGAGTAAAGTTAGCACCCGTGGTCAAAGCCCCCTTATTGCCTCATTGTGGATAGCTGAAGTCCAACCTCACTGGACTGACGCCGCACCGTGTTCATTAGAACACAGATTGCCTCCAACCCCAACCGGCCACGGGATGCTACCTTTCTCAAAACACTTTTAGTGATTGTAGTTTGTCAACATTTGCTTCATCGACTTTTACTGTTCTTGTCTCATATTTGTTGCATACAAAAATATAAATATTGTTCAAAACTATCTCATTGCATCATTTTAATTATCGTTAAGATGCTGGAATTGGATATATGTTCTTGCTCCCTCCTGACTGGAGATTAACAATTTTAGGTGATTGCGGTGACGATGAGGCGTATGATACCTTTTATGGTCCGGACCAGAGTACTGAAGCCCTAGCTGAACCTTGCCAGGAGGCCGATGTTTAGTGTTTCCCCTTTTATTTCCAAATTGTAATAATCAGGGTTGAAGTAATAACCCTGGACCATGTTTTGTTTAATCCTTGCTTGTAAAAGAATTTCTCTCTCAGACTTAGCAAAAAAATTGAATTTCCTTCATGTATTCTGGATGTCTGTGTGTTACTACGGATTGATACAGCTTACTGCCGCCGTCTCACAACGGTGCAGGCTGGGCATGATCCGACTGGACCCAGATTATTGGGATCGGGTCGTGACACTTGCAGTTGCAATTCCTGCAACCCTCAATATCATCTAAGTTTATAGACTTCACACTCAAACTGAACTGGTATCTCACTCTCTCCAAAATGCATATCTAATACTCACATACATTAATCACTAATAATGAATATATATATATATATATATATATATATATATATATATATATATATATATATATATATATATATATATATATATATATATATATATATATATATAACTGAATACTAAAACTAAAATAAGCAACTAGACATTCCAATAAACACTTGGGGTGCTTACTTGCGATATGCTAGGATACACTCATGATACGCACCCAAACCTCTCCAAAACTAAACCAAATTATACCAACAAGTTCTAAATGGTGATTAGAGTCTAAACTAAGTGTTATCAAACAAATCCAACTGTCATAGAAAAATATGGCATGTGTGTCACACGTGTCGAAGGAAAATCCCCAAAATTATCCCGTATCATAAAGTATCGTGATACGGTCTACTTGTATCCAATTATGGACGCTTAGCTAGTCTCACTCAATTAATACAAGTCTAATTAGATCTTATTGGCCTAATGACAAATATTTGATGCACAAATCTTAAAATTTTCTAAATTACACACAAAAATTTATGTAGAATTAACAATATACATTCATTTGGCCTAGAACTTGTTCCTATAGGTAGTCATATTTCATTGGGGTGTTCCTAAGAGTCAAATACATGATTTGGAAGCTAGAAGGAAGGTGAATTCAGAATTTACCAATTGGGAGATGGATTCCCAATAAATTTCCTACGGACACGATCCAGACACGTTCTCCTTGCCAAAGCTCATTCTTCTTGTGCTTCTTGCTTCTCCAAGCTCCAAAGCTCCTTGAGGAATAAAAATGCAAATGAATTGGGAGAGATTGATAGGGGAATGAAGGAATTGGGGATCTAAAATGGAAGTATAAAATAAAGAGGAGAGAGAGAGAGAGAGAGAGGAGAGGCTTATATATGGCCGACCCTCCTCTACCCCTTCTCCAAGTCACATCAAATGACTACCATGCCCCTATTTGTTAGTTATGAATACGATTAAGGAGGGCTAATTTGGAAAGTCTCTACTAATTCAATTTAAGTCTAATCCTCCTAATTTAATTATTGGGAATGGGTCTATTGTGTAACACCCTGTTCCGCTCAAGCGGACTGCCGTCTCAAACGGCAATCGTGCAGCTATCCCGACCCGCTTTGCCTCAATCAAGAAGCAAAGGATATCCAGACTTGTCCCTACAGGAATCCGGCTTGGACTTTCAGAGACTCGCTCAGACGTATCGCTCTACCGAGGCGAATCATCGCTAAGGTGGGTGGCTACGATGAACTTGTCTTTGCTTAGCCAGCACACATAAAACCTGGAATCATATATGCTAGTCGCTAGGTGAATCACCCCCTGCATGCTAATAAATCCAACGCACCTAGCTAAGGGAATAATCCCAACTCATATAGCTTGCTAGAACATGGAAATTGAAATATGCTTATATTCAGACCCTCGCATGCTAAGTCCCTGAACGGTTTCAACTCTCGGCTTACCTTCGGGTCCGAGCAACGTGCCTGCTTATGTTCCTTAGAAACGCATGCTTGTCTGCTTGAATGTTGCCTTGTTTTCATCCAACTCCGGGAGACTACTTAGTAGTCGTTCCGTGTATGATTGACCCTGCAAGTATCCAGGACCGTTAGGTCACCAAGGCAGCCCCGAACCAGGGGAATGCATCAAGACAAGTTATTGTACAAAGAACAAGATCCAAGTATCCCGTGTACTCGTATACTCGTGTTCCCGTGCACTCGTGTTCTCGTGTTCTCTTGTTCAAAGTGCACGCGTGTTCTCGTGTTCTCGTGTATCTCGTGATAATTGAATGACCCAAAAAGAAAGTGCATGTCGCGGACAACTCGAAAACGAGGTATAGTTCCACGGACGGTCACCGGGGCACTGGGGCCGATCCGATCCGGATGGAACTCTTGTGTGGTCCCTCGTGTTCGGGCGAGTGGTTTGTAGCACCTCGTGTATTTATGTTGCATTCCACTTTCCCGGGACCACATCACGTGTGTAGTCCATCGTGTGCGGACAAGATGGTTTGTAGCGCATCGTGTACTTTGTTGCATTCCATCTTGGCCTTGGACTACTTCATGTACAATCCATCGTGTACGGGCGAGATGGTTCGTAGCGCATCGTGTGCTCTCGTTGCGTTCCACTCTCGTCTGGGATTAGTCCTTTATGGCTATGCCAGCGACTCATGTTCATATAGATAAGTCATCCTCGCTTAGCGGCTATCCGCGTGCGAGTCAGTGCATCAAGAACAACTGAGCACACCAAATACTGTCCCGTTCAATGACTCTCATGTTTGCATGTTGCATATGCTTGCCTCCTGAATGTTTATACATGCCTCTGCTCGAATTTATACTGTTTGCCTCAATGTTTGCCTTGGACAGGGAAGGAGATGGTAAGTTGGTAAGTCTCGCCGTGTTTCCTCAAACATCGCACGGCGCACTGCCCGACACGATAAGCTATTCAAAGTTTGCATGAAACTGATCCTAAGGCAACTAGAAAGACAACTTAATAGTTGTGCACGGAACCTGTATTACGTGTTTGGATTTGTCGAGCGGGCGAGTAGCTTCCCCACCAGTGCATTCAATGTACTGATAATCCACCAGTTTGATATGCAGGGTGCAGGAGAACCTCGTGCGGTGCGGACGCCTCCTTCGTACGTGCTAAGGCCAGGAGTTCCCTCTGAAGCCTTGCAACGGTGCGTCCGGGACTGAAGCGCTTATACAAGACATAAGTTGTGAACATCGTCTGACCATCGCCTGTACATTCATTCCACAGTTGTAGCCACTTGGCACGCTTTATGTTTCAGTGAGAGAGGCTTGAGCGACTTGTAATCTTGGCTATACGCCGCCTGTAATACATGTTTTATATCAATAAAGAGATTACCTTACTTGTTTCAATGCTTCCGCTATATTTGTCAACTCAGAGAACTTGTTACCGAATCGCTATGCGTTCATGACTCCGCTGCACTCGGACAATCTGTGCGACTCTGTGGCTTAGAACTCTTGCCGCCAGCCAATGAACCATGGCCTTGCACGGGCGTGGATCACGCTCGTGCGGCATCACGCCCGGATGGGTCAAGCGATCGTTCCGCGGGAGCGCTGGCGAGGGTGATTCCCGCCTAGCGGGAACGGCCGAAATAGCCTGCGGGAGATCGGGGCGTGACATGTTGGTATCAGAGCCTGGCTTCTACGCCTTTGGACTTCGATTCGATATCTCTGTTTCGAAAGCTCGTTCGTGGGTTATGTGCACGCTCTCTCTCAATGCCTCGATGGGATGTTCCAACAATAAGTCTAAATACTTTCAAAATACGTTTTGAATATTATGCTTGCTTGTCTGGTTGTATGCTGCGAGTGGCCTTTGTGCCAACCTGTGCGAACCCTTGAGAGTATCGCTAGTAGCTTGTCCGATTTTTACTAACCCTAAGTTTGGTTGAATGCATCTATTCGAGGGACGCCTTGAACTAGTGCACCATCCAAGACTTAAGAAAAGGTGAAACTCGAGTGCTAAGACTTCGCTATCACTGAGCTGGTTGACGTGTTCACGCTAGAAGTGCACTTCGAAAGTGCGCACGATCCAGTCTAAGCGGTATGCTGATTTCGAAGCTTGTGCAAGTGAATATCCAAATGAAACAAGTACAAACGACTTGTCTAGGATTGCCTCAACCCTAATTACTGCTTGCCCTTAGTAAGTCTCGAGGACGAGACTTTTTCTAAGTTGGGTAGGGTGTAACACCCTGTTCCGCTCAAGCGGACTGCCGTCTCAAACGGCAATCGTGCAGCTATCCCGACCCGCTTTGCCTTAATCAAGAAGCAAAGGATATCCAGACTTGTCCCTACAGGAATCCAGCTTGGACTTTCAGAGGCTCGCTCAGACGTATCGCTCTACCGAGACGAATCATCGCTAAGGTGGGTGGCTACGATAAACTTGTCTTTGCTTAGCCAGCACACATAAAACCTGGAATCATATATGCTAGTCGCTAGGTGAATCACCCCCTGCATGCTAATAAATCCAACGCACCTAGCTAAGGGAATAATCCTAACTCATATAGCTTGCTAGAACATGGAAATTGAAATATGCTTATATTCAGACCCTCGCATGCTAAGTCCCTGAACGGTTTCAACTCTCGGCTTACCTTCGGGTCCGAGCAACGTGCCTGCTTATGTTCCTTAGAAACGCATGCTTGTCTGCTTGAATGTTGCCTTGTTTTCATCCAACTCCGGGAGACTACTTAGTAGTCGTTCCGTGTATGATTGACCCTGCAAGTATCCAGGACCGTTAGGTCACCAAGGCAGCCCCGAACCAGGGGAATGCATCAAGACAAGTTATTGTACAAAGAACAAGATCCAAGTATCCCGTGTACTCGTATACTCGTGTTCCCGTGCACTCGTGTTCTCTTGTTCTCTTGTTCAAAGTGCACGCGTGTTCTCGTGTTCTCGTGTATCTCGTGATAATTGAATGACCCAAAAAGAAAGTGCATGTCGCGGACAACTCGAAAATGAGGTATAGTTCCACGGACGGTCACCGGGGCACTGGGGCCGATCCGATCTGGATGGAACTCTTGTGTGGTCCCTCGTGTTCGGGCGAGTGGTTTGTAGCACCTCGTGTATTTACGTTGCATTCCACTTTCCCGGGACCACATCACGTGTGTAGTCCATCGTGTGCGGACAAGATGGTTTGTAGCGCATCGTGTACTTTGTTGCATTCCATCTTGGCCTTGGACTACTTCATGTACAATCCATCGTGTACGGGCGAGATGGTTCGTAGCGCATCGTGTGCTCTCGTTGCGTTCCACTCTCGTCTGGGATTAGTCCTTTATGGCTATGCCAGCGACTCATGTTCATATAGATAAGTCATCCTCGCTTAGCGGCTATCCGCGTACGAGTCAGTGCATCAAGAACAACTGAGCACACCAAATACTGTCCCGTTCAATGACTCTCATGTTTGCATGTTGCATATGCTTGCCTCCTGAATGTTTATACATGCCTCTGCTCGAATTTATACTGTTTGCCTCAATGTTTGCCTTGGACAGGGAAGGAGATGGTAAGTTGGTAAGTCTCGCCGTGTTTCCTCAAACATCGCACGGCGCACTGCCCGACACGATAAGCTATTCAATGTTTGCATGAAACTGATCCTAAGGCAACTAGAAAGACAACTTAATAGTTGTGCACGGAACCTGTATTACGTGTTTGGATTTGTCGAGCGGGCGAGTAGCTTCCCCACCAGTGCATTCAATGTACTGATAATCCACCAGTTTGATATGCAGGGTACGGGAGAACCTCGTGCGGTGCGGACGCCTCCTTCATACGTGCTAAGGCCAGGAGTTCCCTCTGAAGCCTTGCAACGGTGCGTCCGGGACTGAAGCGCTTATACAAGACATAAGTTGTGAACATCGCCTGACCATCGCCTGTACATTCATTCCACAGTTGTAGCCACTTGGCACACTTTATGTTTCAGTGAGAGAGGCTTGAGCGACTTGTAATCTTGGCTATATGCCGCCTGTAATACATGTTTCATATCAATAAAGAGATTACCTTACTTGTTTCAATGCTTCCGCTATATTTGTCAACTCAGAGAACTTGTTACCGAATCGCTATGCGTTCATGACTCCGCTGCACTCGGACAATCTGTGCGACTCTGTGGCTTAGAACTTTTGCCGCCAGCCAATGAACCATGGCCTTGCACGGGCGTGGATCACGCTCGTGCGGCATCACGCCCGGATGGGTCAAGCGATCGTTCCGCGGGAGCGCTGGCGAGGGTGATTCCCGCCTAGCGGGAACGGCCGAAATAGCCTGCGGGAGATCGGGGCGTGACATATTGGACTTGGTCCATGTTAGGCTCAATAAATTGTTATGACAAGACTAATTGGGTTCACAAGTGTCAAGTCCAACTAATAGGCTAGCCCACTACTAATAAATAAATAGCACAATCACAAATATTAGTTATTAGCATAATATAATTAAATATTAATCACTAGAAATAATTATATGCAACTTGACTAAAATACCCTCATCTGGAAATGTGGTAGTGACAAGTCTACCCTCCTTAGAAAAATTTTGTCTTCGAAATTTAAAGATGATCATATCTCTTTCTAGGTCAAACCCCCAGTCCCAACTAAATCATACAAGCATGCAATTAAAATGAATCACTAACTATAGTCATATGTAGTGTTATGGTCTTTGTCCATCATGGTATTGTAGTCTCTGCCAGGGTATACTACTAACTATACTGACTATATAACACAAACAGCTCATAAGGTACTAATTAAGCAAGATAAAAAATGACAGAAAAGATGAACAGAACTTGCTAACCAATCACCTGTAGCGTTGGCCTCCTAGACCGTCATCGCAAATGTCATGTCCCGCTGGGATGTATCTCTCTGCTGGTGCAAGGTAATTTGATGTGCCACAGGTGGTCTAGCTGGAGCTCTCACCTATATATGATACCAACACCAGTTATTCACTAGCATCTACCTAGCCACGATACTTATTATAAAGGGGTTACCACTTCTAGTATTAGTGATACACTATAGCTCTAGGTCTTGAGCATACTTACCCACTACTCATACAACTTAGAATACAATATTAATACTCTAAGATACCAACTGCTAACTATATTATGACACTTGTCTTAGAACAGTGGTTGCAAATGGTAATACACTATAAGTTACTTCTAGGCTTTTATACTGATATTTGATGCTCACTTACCAACTAAGAACCACTCTCAGACTCACTATCTACACTCCCAATAATCAACACTAATACTCAACTAGACACCAATCTACCTACAGGTTAACAAGCTACGGTACTATCCAAAGAAGTTGCCTCAGAAACTAATGAAGGTAAAAGTTTATAAGGAACTAAACTGGAGATACTAAAGATATCGCTATCCTGAGCTAATAGGGTGACGAAACAGAACTCGGTGATAATAAGATTGAATGATAGAGACGATATATTAAGAACTAATTTAAGATACAATCTGATAATTATACACGTCTATCCAATATCATGTTACTCAGAATCCTCGCAACGCCAGTAAGCATAACTGCGATAAACGATAGAGTCTATATCTAGGGTACGCACTTCTAGAATCATGGTATCTAAAAATTTTGCCATGCCGCTAGCTTGGCTATAAAAGCTCTAAATTTCCTAACCAAGAGAAGTATATCCAAAATCAGGCTCTATATCTTCTCCACACTAGCTTATCTGACTACGATAAACTCTAGGATCTATAACCAAGGCAGACAGTTACCTTTCTCACTATCCTTGTCAAAATATGTCATCAGTTTATACCTTAATTCAGGCTATAAAATTTATCTCAATACCAGAATCAAAGTCAACAATGAACATAAAAAAAATAAATTCAACAACGAACGAGTGAGAGTGAACAAAAATAAGTGGAAACAGATTTCGAAATAGAGTTTATAGAGAGATTCGCGAAGGTCATCTCAGGAATCTCTCAAGGAATATTAATTTGTGAATGAGTATTCTCTCATCCTAGTATCCTATACCCTATATCCTATCGCAGGCACGCAGTAATACAACTAAGCCGTTGCACTACCACGATATCGTACTAATACAAAGCCAGACCTGTATAATCCACCACAAAAATGTGTCACGACCAGCACCCGGTATAGGGGCACGAGTACGTGGGTACGTCCAGCCTACGCCGCTGCATCGATGGTAGAACATTGTCTAGGTCAACAATACTATCTAAATAACTCACATAATATAATGTACCTGTCATGATATCTCAACTCCAAATGAATGACAACAATGAATATGATGATGGTAATCAATACTCAATCACAATATAAAACTAGAGGAAGATAAGGCACGATATGAAATAGAAGAAAATGAATACAAAGTCACAAGGCCAAGTCCAATAGTTAATCTCAACTCAAAGATCTCAAAGATAGTACATGTCATAAAGTCTAGCTAAGATCAATACAATATCATAAAGAATAATCTAAAACTCTCCAATAAGTGGTACTATATCAAGAGGCTCTACAGTGTAATCTCAACGGCCTTGCCTGTGGCCCAAAGTATGTGGGACACATTTTCTCTCCTCGCTCATCTGAAAAATATATCCAGTCAGGATTGGAGCAAAGTACAACCCAATAGCAGTTCCAAGTTAATTGATAATGACTATAAACAAAAATAGAGAATATAATACAAGACGGGAAGCAATATACAATATTATACTATGGAAAAAAGAGATAGATAACCTGGAGTAATAAGGTATAAACTGATCGTAATGAAATAGAATAAAATAATGAACTAGAATATAGAGAAGAATTGTAACTACACTAAGTGTTTGAAATACTAGTTAGATATGTGATCGGCTTGGGTTAAATATTGTCTACTTAAACGTTGGATAAATATTGTCTAACTTAAATATTGAACATTGAACATTGTCACGCCCCAGTCCTAAAATACGTAGGACTAGGACACGTAAGCATGCCAGCCACATGTATATGGCAACTCCAATATATGGAAACCATAACACATGCGTACGCTGTATCATGAACAATAATTCATAAGTGGTATATATTTATCACAAGTCACAAGGCATACCTAAATCTCATCCACAAAAATCAAATAGACATAAATAACAAATATCTATGAAACTAGATATCAATATAAAGTATCTAATGATGGTAGTCGGATGGAAACAAATCCACTACCGAACTAGAATATAGAATGAGCAAGATAAATACAATATAAGAATATCAACTAACAATCACGGCTCGAAGAGAAGACCTCCTCGAAGTATACATAGCAAGTCCGGATCTGCGCTCCTGCGAATACTCATGAACATCTACACCTGGAAAGGGACCAGGTCCTCAGAGGGACATAACAAGATACATAGAAGCATGCCATATATAAATACTGAATAAAATAAATACAATAAAGGGTGTGCTAACCATCTAAGTGAATGCAATATGAGGACAACATTGGTACGTATGGGTAGGTGTAGGCATAACGTTCATACCGCTCCGAAGAACGGGGAATCTGTATAGTATATAACGTCCATACTGCTCCAAAGAACGGAAAATCTGAATAATATAACGTCCATACCGCTCAAAAGAATGGGGAATCTGAATAATATAACGTCCATACCGCTCCGAAGAACGGGGAATCTGCATAGAGGGAGCCATTGGATCCGTGGCTCCTCCGAATACTACGGATTCTAATGTGTGTATCCCATACGCCTACTGGTTGTCCTCCCCGCCCAATGTAGATACACAAGTCGAATACTCGACGTGCATACCACGTATCTATATGCCAAGTCTCTGCAAATAAAATGATCCTGAGTTACGTCCTAACCGTGATGCATGTCACACACACCGATAGCTAGTCGAGTACGCGAACCCGCATCCCAATATGAATTTGTCACAGTGATACATGTAAGAGTGTCAGGTCTCGAGAGATATCAGAGTATCCTCCCAAGTAGGGTAAGTCTGCTAGTGACTAGGTCAAGTATACTAATCATCGACGTATCCGTCGACTTCTCCCGAGTCAATCTTGGACGCGCATAGTCATATAAAATAAAGCAAAAAGATATCATACAACATATGCATCACTTAATTTAAACAGTAAATATGGCAAGATATCTTGCCTGGCGAGAGAGCTGCGAAGTACCAATAACCTGCTCCTAAAGTTGCGCAGAACAATCCGGTATGTCCTATATACATATGATATAATACAACACTACATCAGTCGTTACACTAGCACGTACACAATCATAAATACCTTGAACTTGTCACGACCCAATTCCGTAGAATCGTTTGAGGCGTCCCCCGAATCGTGACCGTCGTGCGGGCCTAGGATTGCGCCCGCATAAGGCTTTAATGATTTGTATAGCAAGCACAAATTCAGAGTACGCAGATAAATTGAAACACAGATTTGAAACATAGAAAAGTTCTTTTTATTGATAATGAACATCTATTACAAACTCTTGAACGAGTCAGCTAATATGCCGAACGGCTTACAAAAGAGATCTCAAAATGAGATAGCAGTCCTGTACATTATATCCCTTTACTAAACTTCAAAAGATATAGACCTCCAGGCTGGAGGATAGCTTTGCCACGGAGCTGCATTTGTGTATGAAGAGTTGCAAGCTCCTGTCTTCAAAATGCTTCAAGGACGGCGCGATCAGGATACGCCTACAGCTGGACTGGATCCGGGAAGACGACTTCGGCTCCTCGCTCGGTTCGTCTTAGTGCGAAGAACATGTTTCAACGAGGGTCAGCATGTCGAAACATACTGGTGAAGGCGAGCTAACCGAACTATACCAATCAATACGTTATTTTAATAAAACATACATATTTGTGGGTTTCTATCTTGCCTTAGTTCATTTACAAGTAAGCAGCATATAGAATTTTACTGAAATGAACGTGCCACCATTCGGTTGATTTTACCTGCCCGTCTGAATTACCTGTACAATACTTACCATGCCTTCCCTGCCACGAAGACACAAGTTAGTTTGCAACAGGTTTAAATATACACGATGATCACTGGCATGATTGCCATAATGGACTAGTCTGTGACGAAGATGGTTTGCTACGTGCAAGTACGTGAGGCGCCGCATACCACCTTGTCTAAGTACGTGAGACTAAACGTGAGTTCCGTCCGGAGCCGGAACGGTGCCAGTGCCCGAGCAGCCGCCCGCAGGAACTATACCTTGTGCACAAGTTGTCCGTGATCGCACATTAACAATCATTCGTCCGGAGGCTACGTTAACAAGCATTCGCCCGTAGGCTACGTGATTCGCCCTGAGGCTACGTGAGTACAAGACAAGCAGTATTGTATGATTCATTTACATTGCATCTACATTAAATTCATGCATTCAGGATATAGCTTTGTACATTCAAACTTGCATCTATGCATATGATAAACATTCCGAACGAACAAGCATGCAAAGATATAACCGTTCACAAGTTTAATTGACAAGCAATACAATTCAAGTCTATTCCCTTTTATCTTGGTATCTTTTATTATTTCTTGGTATCGTTTGATCGGGGCAAAGAAGAATGCAAGATTTTAGGGTGTGAAGCTTGGAAGCAGGGCTAGCTAATCGGGTTGGTAGCCACTCACCTGGATTGTTGGAAGGGAGAAGGAAAGAGGCGCTTCACGACTCCGCTCGCAAGCCGCCTACTGCTCGTTCACCTACACACGAACAGCTCGATTAATACTTCTTCCTCTCTTTCCAATCTCGGAATAGAAGTGCAAGTCAATGAACGAAAACAATGAAAAGCATCGAAACCGTTCAAGAAAAACAAGCAAATCCTAAAACCAACTCAAAGCACGAAAGAAACAAGCGATATCGAAAACCGAGGCAATAAAAGATAGCAGCGGAGAGGTCCCTCCTGACTCTGCCGCTAAGCCGATCCTTGGGGCGCAGTCCACTGAATATGGGAATCAATTCCGAAGAAACAAATCCATAACGAGGACGAGTTCTTAATTTAATCTATCCCGATTGAACGATACCGTTTGTGTTTCTTAGCCGCGCTCCCCGCACCGGGGGAACGGGGCGCTACAGAACTCAGGGCATAGCTAGGTGTGTCACTGGTCAACTAGGGTCAAGTGTGCGTCTAATCGCACGGGTGTCGCGTCTGTAATTGCTGTGCAAGACAGACAGTCAAATGATACGGCTCGCCAGTATGTCAGTATACATAATGGCAGTTTGCTAACAATATTACAGGGTCACAGGTCAACGTAACTACGGGATATCCGTGGTTACACCCGGGTCACCTAATAAATATATAAATATACATTATTATTATTATCTAGCATATATCATTAATACTTATAATACATATATACACCAATAAATACATATATATATATATATATATATATATGTATGTATACTAATTAAATACGTATGCAATATATATTATATATACACTAATTGGATTTATACTATATATATTAATATATACTAGGGATACATATATAATACATACACACACACATAAAAATATGAAAGCAGGGGTACACATTCGTACCTCGGGGTACGTGTACGAAGACGATGATGACAACGATGTGGTTGACGACGATGATAACGATGATGATGGCAACGATGTGGATGACGATGATAACTACGATGGTGGAGAAGATTATGACTACGGCGATAATGATGATGGTGATGCTCATGTTAAAGATGTTGGTGATGATCATGATGGTGATGACAAGGATGATGATTATAAGGGTGGTGATAATTGTGTTGATGATGATTATAATGAGGTTGATGAGATGATTATGGCAATGGTGGTGATAATGTGATGATGATGGTGAGAGGCTGCTGACTAGAGTCCGGCGGGGAGGTCCGGCCAGGGGAGGTGGTCGAGCAGGGAGGAGAAGAGGTGGTGGTGGCAGTGCTGGTGGTGTGGTGGTGGTGATAGGGGAGTCCGGCGAGGCTGCTCAGGCAAGAGGGAAGAGGAGAAGAGGCTCAGGTGAACGGAGGGAGAGGAGAGGAGCTCGGTGCTGATGGTGGTGGTGAACCTAAGAAGGAGTTGGAGGTCGAGGCTAATGGGGAAGACGGTGGTGGTGAGCGGCATTGATGGTGGCTCTGTGAGGAGATGGCCAGGGGGATGAGTCGAGGGTGAGGTCGACGGGGTTTATGGCAGCGGGGTTCAGTTGCAGACGAAGGAGGAGGAGAACGTCGGGTCGGGGTGGTCGTTGCTCGGTTACGGCGAGGTCGAGTCGTGCACAGGAGGGTGATCGGGGAAGAGGCAGTTCGGTTGAGATGGTGGAGGAGTCAGGCGGACACGACAGAGGGAAGGAGACGACAGCGGGGTCGAGCTCCGGCGGCTCAGGAGGAGGAAAAAGGAGACTCGTGGCTGATGGGAACTGCTCAACGAGGATGGCGAGGGAGGAGGAAGGAGACGAGGAGGATGGTGGTGCTGGTCGGGTCTGCGGGTGGAGAAGCGGTGCACAGTCGGAGCTCCGGTGGAAGACTGTCCGGTGGAGGTCCGGTCGGGTTGCACAGGGGAGGAGGGGGATGGTGAATAGAGATGGGTTTGTATACGACTAGGTGAAAATAGTTTAGGAATAGAAGGAAAGGAAAAGTAAAGAATAAAAGAATATATATACATGTAGAGGGGGTTGGTTTGACCTAGGAACATTTGACTTTGGTCAACACCCTCTTGGGTTGGGCCTTGGGCTCACATGGGGAGGTTTGGAGGGCTATAATTGCATTATTTAAATGCAATGATAGGTTTAAAAATAAAGGAGGCGATGTTGCGCGTTGCACATTCCGAAAAATTATAGAAAAAAATCATGTGAAGGGACAAACGAGTTTTCTTCATGTATTGTCCAATGGTATGGACACCTTAATGTACTTTTGCATAAAAATACCAACAATTGGAAAAAATTGCACAAAGATGGAATTTGGGTTTAAATTAATTAAAATAAGTGCGCGCTGTATTCTTGATTTAATTAGAAGTGCATGGGGATAAAATTAGATGGGACACAAGTGTCATGGACATTGAGGGCTCAGAGTAGAATTTTATCATAAATTAGGTTGTACGAAACGGGTCAAGATTGTGTCTCCAATTTTGATTGGAACGCACAAGGATACAAGGTTGGAATTATTTAGAATTAAATAATAAACGTCCGCGACGTTTATTGTGCGACTAAAATGTAGCACAAGAGAGCATAATTGTAAGTCACACAAAGGTCAGAATGAAAGGCGGACATGTCTAGGACAAGGGGGTAAAGTTTGTAGGAAGGCAGTGGCTAGTGAGGTGCTCCAATTATCGAAGCAACGGTAAGGTGCACTAAGTGATATAACTATTGTATAATTAAATATGTGTTGTGTCCTATTTCCAATTGGATACAAACTAGCCCTAGTTTCTCTATCTATGCCAAGTAGACCTAATTTTGGGTGAGAGAGTTTACAATCTACCCAACTTAAAATAATTTTGTCATCGAAATTAAAATAAGGCATTGTCTTTTATTCCTTCACGTACATAAGGTAAGTTAATCGCAATCCCTTTGCGATAACTAAAATTCTAATCACATTTATCGCAATCACTTCAAAATTAGGATAATCACTGTTCAATTCAAAATTCAACCTATTGTAATCTCTTCTTACTTTTTCAAAGCATCAACATCCAAATTTAAATTGAATCCATATAACATCTTCAATATTAATAATGCATATAAATTTTACACCACTATTTTCAACTATCATGATCTCCTTTAGAAAATAATTCTAATCAAATATTTTTCCTACCTTCAACTTATGAATTTTGTACTCTTCAAATTTAAATTCAATTTACATCTTCAATATTTCAAATAGGTCATCCCATAATCAACATTTAACTTTTAATTTAAGGCTTCAAATAGTAAAATTTGAAATCTAATTCACTAATTGTTCAAGTCTAGATTTCTATATTTATCCTCAAAGTTTAAATCGGTGATTCAAACTTTAATATTCAAAATTTAAATCATATGCTCAAGTATAGTTATTTGGTTTGCCATATCACGGTTTTTAAAATTCATTAATCCTCACCCTCTCAATTATTTTCTAAAATTCTCAAAATTAAAATGACTTGAACCTTTCAATCTAATTTTTCTTGATCACAATCTAAAAGAAATTTCTCCCAAGTTGATAATGCAACTTCTACCCAACTTAAAATTTACCCATCTATCGCATAAGGCTCTTACATTTAAGAAAACTTATTCCTCAAATTTACTTTATCATGTTACTCAATCCTCAAAACTTTAACACCAAATATATATCATATATGATATACTCTTAATCAGTTATAAAAGGCAGTCATCCAGTAATGTAATTTGCCTATGGGGTATATCTAATACTCTCTGTATATCAAACTTATACTAAGCATGAGGTTTCGTCTTTCCGAAATAAGGAAGGACGAAAAACAATAATAAAGAGTCCAAGGGGAAGGTAATAGAATAAAAGTATGGAATCAAGGCGTTTAAAGAATTCAAATGGGAATTGTCAAGGCAGTTGTGGATTGAAATCCTATTTTGGTAGGTTCTCATTCACATGATCATATCAGTACAGTTATGTAATTGATACGATATGCTCAGACATATCTAGAGGGCAAGTACATTCGTCTACTAGTCAACTATATATCTCAATCCACGTAAAGTAGTCATGCGAAGAGCGAACCAAGTGTACTAAGGTTGTCCAGACCGTAATACACTGATTCTGATTAGACAATTATATCATTGTGTGGTTGATCAGGCCCCAATAACACATATGTCATGAACAAGCTCGATAAAGGAGTAAGTTTGCAAAACTAGACTATAATAGCGGCATAAGTCAAGGTAGTCAGAAAATATAAATACGTCGGATTATGATAAAAGAACGTACATAATAATTCAAGTTCACAAAAAGATAAGACTCTATAATCTCTACAGCTGTCATACAAACTCCTTGTATAAGTCATTAGTCGACCAAATAGGGGCATGGACCTCTAAATTCTACAGTCTGAATAAATAATATCGTCTTATGCTAGTATACAGTTAATGTCAATCAGTTACACTTTATTAAAAGGATTATGTGATACTAGGTTATGAGGCATACTACCCAACTTAAAAATAATAAACTAATACTGTAACTGTCTTGGGGGATCCTACAAAATAGTATTGTCCTTGTAAATAAAGTAAAAACTATGGTTAGGGCATACGAAGGAAAGATCTTGGTACTGATTAGGGTATCCTATTGTATTATATAGGTAATGGTCATCTTAAGTCTTAATCATAGTGATTATAGAACAAAGGTGTCAATGGTAAGTATGGAAAAGTTACTGGCCTCAAGTGAATAGGGGATATAACTTGTATCGAGTTATGGATACAAATTACGTGATCTATAACTAGAGGGTAATCATCACAATCTAACTGAACAACTCAACTATTAGGTTGTAACTACAAGGCACATAATTTTAAAATTTAAAATTTAGCAAACTATAATCCTACCACACTATATATCCTAACATAGAATAAAATCACTTGGCCTTCAATCATAAGTTATGTGGCACGAGTTGAAAGATGAAGAAAAGAAGAACATAATTTAGTCGTTGCACAATTAGCGAACGTTAAGGTTGCAGAGGAACAAGATATGCAATTAAAATAGAGGGACTCTAGATAATATCATGGTTTCCTAAGGGGAAGGTGGTATGCTAATATCTGTGTTCGAGATTTGATCAAGAAAAATGTTATATTCGTTCCTCTTGGCTTCCTAAAGTACTGTCTGCTAGTATCAGGACAAGAACCTAAATTCATAGTTCTAGAATACTATCTCACTATAAAAGTTAAGGTTTGGTCCTAATATTCAACCTTGGATTTCTATTGGTCCCTCAATGCTAAGGTCAAACAATATGGTTAAATTTACAACTCATTCTAGTTGTGTCTATACTACTCTCAAGTCATCCCTAATTATCAAGGGATAATGGTCAATCATTCTACAGGTAAGGGTTGCTAGGGTTCATTAGGTAGTCTAAACTTAATGTGTGTCAATGCCCTAGCTGTATTCTTAATAAGAATGTTACCCTAATTATCATCCTATCAATAGGGATTCCTTTATTCTAGCAGGGACTATACTCAAGGAACTATTAGGGAAGCACATGAATCAAGCATGATGCAATTATTTAAATAGAACAGACTGGAAGGAAGATAAGTCATAGTCAATTATGGATGAGATCCTATACTCTAATCCTAGGTGCAAGCTTGCTCGGTACAGTAACGTAACCGAGATAATATGCTCTTGACCTGCATGGGCCACCACTAAAAACATGTCATGCCCCAGTCCCAAAATACGTAGGACTAGGACATGTAAGCATGCTAGCCGCATGTATATGGCAACTCCAATATATGGAAACCATAACACATGCGTACGCTGTATCATGAACAATAATTCATAAGTGGTATATATTTATCATAAGTCACAGGGCATACCTAAATCTCATCCACAGAAATCAAATAGACACAAATAACCAATATCTATGAAACTATATCTCAATATAAAGTATCTAATTATGGTAGTCGGATGGAAACAAAATCCACTACCGAACTAGAATATAGAATGAGCAAGATAAATACAATATAAGAATATCAGCTAACAATCACGGCTCAAAGAGAAGACCTCCTCGAAGTATACATAGCAAGTCCGGATCTGTGCTCCTGCGAATACTCATGAACATCTACACCTGGAAAGGGACCAAGTCTTCAGAGGGACATAACAAGATACATAGAAGCATGCCATAAATAAATACTGAATAAAATAAATACAATAAAGGGTGTGCTAACCATCTAAGTGAATGCAATGTGAGGACAATATTGGTACGTATGGGTAGGTGTAGGCATAACGTCCATACCGCTCCAAAGAACGGGGAATTTGCATAGTATATGTCACGTCCCAGTCCCAAAATATGTAGGACTAGGAATACGTAACACGCCAGCCGTATGTATACGAACTCCAATATATGGAAACCATATACACACGTACGCTGTACATGAATATCCAATCCACAGTGGTAAATATATGTCACAACAAGTCACACGCAGTTCTATATCTCATCCACAGCACAAATAATAGAAGAATGGAAATCAATAAATGAATATCAAAGAAGCAGTCTCAAATAGTAATCTCAAAGTGCAATAGTCGGGTGGAGACAAATCCACTGCAAATCGACTATAATAAACTACTAAAGAGAGAGGAGAATAAACCCTAATATAAGAATAAATGTCTAGAAAAGAATAGCAACTAAAATCTCTAAACAGCTGCAATGAATCACATATAATCAGAAGGTAAGATCTCCTCAGGCTGATAGGTAGCATCAGGTCCAGGTCCATACTCCTGCGGGTACTCCTGCTCACCTATATCTGGAAGGGACCAGGTCCTCAGAGGGACGTAACAAGATACAAAAAGCACATGCCAATAAAGTACTGAAAAATGAACATCCATTGGGTCGCCTAACCGTCTAAGTGAATGCAGTTAAGAACACATTTCCCCACAAGTGAGCTATCTGGCTGAAAACTGGGATTTGGCATGGTTCTCTTTTGAAGATCCAGGGGCCCAAAGGCACGTCGTCTTTTGAACGGCGGAGGCCCGCCAATGTATATATATGGGTCATCACCACCCGTATCTCCAGCGGAGAATCCGGGCGT
This sequence comes from Iris macrosiphon, assembly GCA_036927795.1. NCBI lineage: Eukaryota > Viridiplantae > Streptophyta > Magnoliopsida > Asparagales > Iridaceae > Iris > Iris macrosiphon. The sequence goes on from JAYESA010000016.1 coordinate 142,415,394, forward strand.
CACAGAAAAAGTGTAAAGGAGCTCAAATGCGGTACTTGTTGTTCTCCCCACCCCATGCTCTAAGCATGTCATGTCCATGACACGATAAACCTCTAATAACCGCCGGGTCTACTAGCATGCAAAGTTTCTATTGGCAGTTATCCCTATCCGTCGCACGACCTATACGTACCGGGGGCCAGCCGAGTACGCAAGTCCGTGTCCTACATGTGACTCACACTCGTGTAAGAAATAGTGTCATGGCCAATGAAACATAGATGCCTCATGAAAATGGGGTAGTCTCATAAAGTAGGTCCAATGCATATACATAAGTAAAAACATAGTACGACGACACCGTCGTTGCACCCAAGTTTCCTTGGACGCGCAGTTTATATAACAGTTAAAATAAATGAACTAAATAAGCAGAAAATAAACATGCATGCCTCATATGGAATGTAAATACAGTACAATGGCAAGGTATACTTGCCTGGCAAGAATCTGTAAAGTGTACGCGCCCAAATGTCATGGACACTGAACCTGGAACTAAGGACTCCGAACAAACGTCTCCGGATGCTGAAATAAACATCACCAACGTTTCCGGAATGGGCAAAATAGCTAAAAAGCACATCCCTTTCGTCCAATTTGGACACAGGGGCAAAACGGTAATTTCGGGTAAAAGTGGGGTCCACGTGTGGCCCACTTTGCACCGAAAAGCGTGCCGAGGGTAACAGTCTCTAAATGGGACAAACTATGGGTCAAACAACTCTAAATGTCAATACGAACCCAACGGTATGTCCAAATTTGGATTCCGATGAGCCGAACAAAATTTGGTCCAAAAAGTCAACTGTGGGACCCGCCAATTGGCGATCTGGTCAACCGTCTCAGAATCGCACGAAATTTGGGTCACAGGACCAGCGCGTTACCACGAGTCCAGTGGCGCAAGTTTTGTCGCAATCTGACAAGCGTGCACAAAATACGTGCGAGTTCCACAAAAGTGGCGACACGAGATGTGTCCGCGGATACGGCCTGATTCCGGCACGCTCACGCGTCCGAATCAGTTCCCACAAATTTTCACGTGTCCCGTTATGCTGTGTGCACCATTTGGTACACTTGGCACACGGCGGGGCGGTCCCGGTTGGCGGGACGCGCTCCGTTCTCCAACTTTTGGAAAACCGGAAAAAGTGGGTGCGCACAGTTTTGTGACGAACATAACTATGTCCACAGCAACTATTAGCCTAGGGTTATTATACAGAAAATAAACTAGATCATGTATTCTACAGGTATCAAAAAGAATCATCAAATTCGGATCTCTGTGGTGGGAGATACGAACTCGACAATACGGGTGGTCAATCTAGAATTCTGCGATTGCAGAATTCTGCCTGTCCGTCCATTTTGGACGCTGATTTACACCTAGGGGCACACATTTTCCGAGGTTGACTATAAAACAAATACTGGAGAGGGTTGAGGGAAGATCATACCTATGAAAACGGATCAGCGTTTGGTCGAGCGAGTCAACGGGAATTCGTGCCGGAGCGAAGGTGCCTCGAGTGGGAGACTGCAGTTCGCGATGTCGGCGTCGACGGGATGATTGGATGGCTTGGGGAGGCTTCTCTGGCTGTGGTGACGGCTCTAGATGGGAAGAAGAAGTCTGGGAATTTAAGTTAGGGTTTTGGAGAGTTTATTATATATATATATATTATATATTAGGAGAGGGGGTTATCGGGTTGGAGCCGCTAAAGGGGTTGAAGGGTTCTCTGGCTGTGAGTTGCCAACGTGCAAGCGACAGGTTGCTAAAGGGTTAACATATTCCTAAGTTGCTAAGAAGAGTAGCTTTAGCATTAAGTTGCTGGTTGAAGGCTATTAGTTGTTAGTATTATTATTATTATTATTATATTATTATTCTTATTCTTATTATTAAATTCTTTTTACTTTCTTTCTTTATAAAATATATATACATATATATATATTTGTATATACATATATATATATATATATATATATATATATATATATATATATATATATATATATATACTCATAAAAATTTATATAATAGGGTATTGCACATCGTTAGGCTAGCAACTGCTCAAGGGTCTCCTACATGAAATAAATTCCGAAAAATTCCTGAAGGTCCCATAAGTCATCTAAGTGTCCGAACACCTAACATAAAAATTATTAAAAATCTATTTCTCCTATTTAAACCTAATTACTACAATTTAATTAATAATAAATAAATAAAAGGATTTATACGATTTCTAGGAAGGGAGTTTTACAGTATATAACGTCCATACCGCTCCGAAGAACGGGGAATCTGAATAATATAACGTCCATACCGCTCCGAAGAACGGAGAATTTGCATAGAGGGAGTCATTGGATCCGTGGCTCCTCTGGATACTACGGATTCCAATGTGTGTATCCCATACGCCTACTAGTTATCCTTCCCGCCCAATGTAGATACACAAGTCGAATACTCGACGTGCATACCACGTATCTATATGCCAAGTCTCTATAAATAAAATGATCCTGAGTTACGTCCTAACTGTGATGCATGTCAAACGTACCGATAGCTAGTCGAGTACGCGAACCCGCATCCAATATGAATTTGTCACAGTGATACGTGTAAGAGTGTCAGGTCTCGGGAGATATCAGAGTATCCTCCCAACTGGGGTGAGTCTGCTAGTGACTAGGTCAAGTATACTAATCATCGACGTATCCGTCGACTGCACCCGAGTCAATCTCGGACGCGCACAGTCATATGAAATAAAGCAACAAGATATCATATAACATATGCATCATTTAATTTAAACAGTAAATATGGCAAGGTATCTTGCCTGGCGAGAGAGATGCGAAGTACCAATAACCTGCTCCTGAAGTTGCGCAGAACAATCTGGTATGTCCTATATACATATGATATAATACAACACAATATCAGTTGTTACACTGGCACGTACACAATCATAAATACCTTGAACTCAGGGCATAGCTAGGTATGTCACTGGTCAACTAGGGTCAACTGTGCGTCTAATCGCACGGGTGTCGCGTCTGTAATTGCTGTGCAAGACAGACAGTCAAATGATACGGCTCGCCAGTATGTCAGTGTATATAATGGCAGTTTGCTAACAATATTACAGGGTCACAGGTCAACGTAACTACGGGATATCCGTGGTTACACTCGGGTCACCTAGTAAATATATAAATATACATTATTATTATCTAGCATATATCATTAATACTTATAATACATATATACACCAATAAATACATATACCATATATATATGTATGTATACTAATTACATACGTATGCAATATATATTATATATACACTAATTGGATTTATACTATATATATTAATATATACTAGGGATACATATATAATACATATACACACAAATAAAAATATGAAAGAAGGGGTACACATTCGTACCTCGGGGTACGTGCACGGAGACGATGATGACGACGATGTGGTTGACGAAGATGATGACGATGATGATGGCAACGATGATAACTACGATGATGGCGAAGATTACGACTACGACGATAATGATGATAGTGATGCTCATGTTGAAGATGTTGGTGATGATCATGATAGTGATGACTAAGACGATGATTGGGATGTTGGTGATGACAAGGATGATGATTATAAGGGTGGTGATAATTGTGTTAATGATGATTATAATAAGGTTGATGAGATGATTATGGCAATGGTGGTGATAATATGATGATGATGGCGAGGGGCTGCTGACTGGAGTCCGGTGGGGAGGTCCGGCCAGGGGAGGTGGTCGAGCAGGGAGGAGAAGAGGTGGTGGCGGTGCTGGTGGTGTGGTGGTGGTGATAGGGGAGTCCGACGAAGCTGCTCAGGGAAGAGGGAAGATGAGGAGAGGCTCAGGTGAACGGAGGAAGAGGAGAGAAGCTCGGGGCTGATGGTGGTGGTGAACCGGAGAAGGAGTTGGAGGTTGTCACGACCCGCACCCGGAAATTCGGGCACGAGTGCGTGGGTACGTCCAGCCTACGCCGCAGAGGCGGCGGTAGTACGCTGTCTAGGTCAAATCCACACTTAACTAAACTAGCTCATTCACAAAAACATAGGCAAGATAATAATGGAAAACAATGCTTAAGATTTCAAATGAAATAAATGCGACAACAGAATTAAATGTTTAATACATAATTCAGAAATGAAATCGGGGACAAACCCGATTACTAAGATAAAAGAGCATGAAATAAAAAAATTAGCTACTGCTAACTATTCTGCAGCAGGGGTCTCCTGGGTGGGATCTGGCTCCTCATAAGTGTCATCTGTTCCCTCATAGGGACCATAATATGTAGGAGCAAGGTCCTCATCATCGCCTAAATCAACGGATCCAGTCAGGAAAGGAGCAAAGTACACAATGCACAACAAGATTAAACTAAATATTTGTGACAATTAAATTGAGTATCATACTGAGAAAATTGCATAAAAGAACATCAATATCTCAGAGTTAATACTATAAACAGGAAGATGAGAAAGCAGGAATAAATGAGACAGGGAAAAGAAACTACCACAGTCAACAAGAACTATAACAAGATCCAGAAACTATCTGTGTGAACTTGTGTTTGTTTTAGAATACATAGTTGGCATGTAGGGGTTTATAAGGCTAATCCGGCCGTCATAAACGGCTATTAAACAGGAATAATCGAGATCCGGCTGAGGGTACAGTCGCATACCAACAGCTATTAAACACGACAAGGGGAAGGGTAAACTACATGCCTTCTAGTATTCTCCCACCCGACATGAAAAACAAGACATGAACTCCAATATTCAAGACATGAAATCCAGTATTCCTAACACTAGGTGTAATCATCAAGGGTACTAGTAAAGCAGGGAATTAATTATCACAATATAAAGATTTAACTTGAAGTGCAGGTACTTGCCTGTTGTTTTGATCCAATTAATTGTACTCGGAAAATTTCCAGAGATGAGTTCAAAAGCAGAAATAGATATTACCAACATGCTCAGAAGACATCAAATAGCTAGAAACGCCTGTCCTTGGGTCCAATTTGGAGACAAGGGCAGAAACAGCAGTTTCGGGTCAAAACGGGGTCCGCCGGTGGGCCCGCTTTGTACCAAAAAACGTGTCCGGGTCAACGGTCTCCAAATTCACCAAACTTAGTGTCAACAGGTCAGGAACGATGATACGAACCCAACGAAACTTCCAAAATTGGATTCCGATGAGCCGATCATGAAATCGCCCGTCGAGCGGGGCCTGTGGGGCCCACGACACGCGATTTCGTCAACGTTCTCAGAATCGAACCAAACTTGACCCACAGGACCAGCGTATCGCTACGAGTCCGATGGCATAAGTTTCGTCTCGATCTGACGAGTGTACAAGAAGTTAGGGCAAATTGCAGAAAAGTCAGATACGGGGCGATGTCCGCGGATACGCGTTAATTCCGGTGTGCACGCACACCCGAATCAGCTTCCGCAAAATCTCACACGTCCGTATTGACGGCGCGCACGTATCTGTGAAGACCGTACTCGACCAAGTCGTCCCGTTTGGCGGGGCGTACTCAGTTCCGGGGTGAAACAGGGTCTGGTTTTTCCTGTTTTTGGATCGCGGTGTGCGATCACCACAGGACGCGATGCCCCGAGCGGTTTGTCTGGACACCGAGAGGGTCATACAGGCTTCGCAACGCAATTTACAAAATTGAAATCCGAGCTACGGGCAAGAAACTACACGCAGCTGAACTGGGTCTAAAAACCCGAAGAATCCCGTGTCCGTGTCGTGTCCGACATGGAGAGAAATTAGGGTTAGGGTTAGGGTTTAGGTCTGGACGGCGGGGGCCGACCGGAGACGTGCCGGAGGCGGCCGGGGAGTGTTCGCCGGGGCGAGGCGGAGGTGAGCGGAGTCGAGGGCGGCGCCGGAAGCGGCTGCCGGCGAGGGGCTCGGCTCGAGGGGAAGGGGGCAGCTGCTGCTGCTGGAGTCGGGCGCCGGAGACGGTGGAGGAGGGAGGAGGAGATGGCGGCGTTGGGGCTGGCCGGGGCTCAGGCGGCGGCACGACGGTTCTGGGGTTCCGACGGGGAGAAAGGTGAATGCGAGGGAGGAGGAAGGAAGGAGAGGGGTTTTATAGGGGAGAGGGCCGGCCAAGGCGGGGCGAGGGGGAGGTCGTGGCCGCGGAGGGCGGGGCGAGCCGGGCGGAGCGGCGGGTGGCGCGGAGCTCGCCGGAAAATGCGCAGGGACGGGGGAGAGTCGGTCGCCCGGGTCGGGCGGCTAGCGGGTCCGGGCAGACCCGCCCGACCCGCAAGGATTGGCCGGGCTGGGCTGGCTGTTGGGCTCGGCCCACTGGGCCGGGCCGGGCCCAAAAAACAAAAATAAAATAATAATAATAACAGTAGTAGTAATAATAATAATAATAATTAATTAAAAAAATAGGTAAATAGTTTTTAGGCATTTAAAAAAATAGGTCTGAGGCCCAATAAATTTCAGAAAAATTACCCTAAGTCCAGTTTTTCATTTTACACCCAAAAATATTATTTCCATAATATTTTAATATTATTTATTAACCATTAAAAATTATTTAATAATTAAAACCTTGATTTTAATTACAGAAAATTCTCAGAAAATTCCAGAAAATTGGGAAAAATCCAAGTTTTAATAATTTTAAAAATTCAGGGGGTTACAGAGGTCGAGGCCAATGGGGAAGACGGTGGTGGTGAGCGACATTGATGGTGGCTTTGCGGGGAGATGGCCAAGGGGGTGAGTCGAGGGTGAGGTCGACGGGGTTTATGGCAGCGGGGCTCGGTTGCAGACTAAGGAGGAGGAGAACGTCGGGTCGGGGTGGTCGTTGCTCGGTTCCTATGAGGTCGAGCTATGTACAGGCGGGTGATCGGGGAAGAGGCGGTTTGGTTGAGATGGTGGAGGAGTCAGGCGAACACGGCGGAGGGAAGGAGACGACAGCAGGGTCGAGCTCCGGCGGCTCGAGAGGAGGAGAAAGGAGACTCGTGGCTGATGGGAACTGCTCGGCGAGGATGGCGAGGGAGGAGGAAGGAGACGAGGAGGATGGTGGTGCTGGTCGGGTCTGCGGGTGGAGAAGCGGTGCACAGTCGGAGCTCCGGTGGAAGACTGGCCGGCGGAGGTCCGGTCGGGTTGCACAGGGGAGGAGGGGGATGGTGAATAGGGATGGGTTTGTATACGGCTAGGTGAAAATAGTTTAGGAATAGAAGGAAAGGAAAAGTAAAGAATAAAAGAATATATATACATGTAGAGGGGGTTGGTTTGACCTAGAAAATTTTGACTTTGGTCAACACCCTCTTGGGTTGGCCCTTGGGCTCACATGGGGAGGTTTGGAGGGCTATAATTTCATTGTTTAAATGCAAGGATAGGTTTAAAAATAAATGGGGCGATGTTGCGCGTTGCACATTCCGAAAAATTACAAAAAAAAATTCATGTGAAGGGACAAACGAGTTTTCTTCATGTATTATCCAATGGTGCGGACACCTTAATGCACTTTTGCATAAAAATGTCCAACAACTGGAAATTGCACAAAGATAAAATTTGGGTTTAAATTAATTAAAATAAGTGCGCGCTGTGTTCTTGAATTAATTAGAAGTGCATCGGGATAAAATTAGGTGGGACACAAGTGTCATGGACATAGAGGGCTCAAAGTAGAATTTTATCATAAATTAGGTTGTACGAAACGGGTCAAGATTGTGTCTCCAATTTAGATTAGAACACACAAGGATACAAGGTTAAAATTATTTAGAATTAAATAATAAACGTCTGCGACGTTTATTGCGCGATTAAAATGTAGCACAAGAGAGCATAATTGTAAGTCACACAAAGATCAGAATAAAAGGCGGGCATGTTTAGGACAAGGGGGTGAAGTTTGTAGGAAGGCAGTAGCTAGTGAGGTGCTCCAATTATCGAAGCAACGGTAAGGTGCGCTAGGTGATATAACTATTGTATAATTAAATAAGTGATGTGTCCTATTTCCAATTGGATACAAACTAGCCCTAGTTTCTCTATCTATGCCAAGTAGACCTAATTTTGGGTGAGGGGGTTTACAAACATTGTCTAGGCTTTGATCACATATCTAGCTAGCACTTTTCCTTTTCTCCAACAAGTACAATGGATCCAATCATGACACGTTACATTGCAAGGTACCCATTGAACATTGAATATTGTCTAATATTAAACATTGTCTAATAACAATACGAGAATATAAAAAATAATGAAACAAGAATAACATTCCATGACTGATCCATGTGTAAACTAGTCCATGTACCAATGTGTCATGAGTCAAGTAAAATATTTCTAAATACTTGTATTATAGTAATTATCAGATAATAGAAACTATCAGATAATGTACTCGTCTCTGGTCTTGAACAAAAGATGTCACTCGGGGTCCAAGTTGGTGTCACACACGCATATATATAAATGGAATGTCAATTGAGTGAAAAGAATAATAAATGGGCTATAAATGCACTAAATATAATTTTTAGGCCATTTCTAAGTCACTCTAGCTAAACTATGTCAACCTAGGCCAATACCTTATTACTCTAGGTTTCTAAGTCTTACTAAGGTGTACCAGTCAAAATTAGTCTTATACTAACTAATACTTAGTTAATACTAACTAATATTAGCTAACAATAACTACTAGTACATATAACTCACACACACACACACACACACACACACACACACATATATATATATATATATATATATATATATATATATATATATATATATATATATATATATATATATATATATATATATATATACTTACTACCCCTTAGGCCTGATATCTAAGGATACCATCATGTATCAGATACTTTCTCTCATCCACCTTGCACCCAAGCCCAAGTCTCACTGCACCGCATGTTATCCCAGGTTTGCAAATGTGGTGCAATACAACTCTTCACTCTGGTACCAAGTGTTTATACACTGTGGTTGCCCCAACTTGTTGTGCTATCATCAGCACACACTACAATGACTGCAGAATAAGGCAGTCACTTGAGCCTCTCTGCTCGAGCCTCACCCTATCATCTGATACTAACAACTTAGCCAACTATACATAACACAAGTCAATCTAGACTAAACTCCTACTGCAGGTAACAACCTACCTACTCTCAGGATCTCCCACTCTACCTACAGGCACTTAACCGTAACCCTCACTTGATCCTCAAGAGCACCTATGTACAAAACTGCACTAACTCAAGACTGATACACTTAATACACCGATGAATGTGCCTACACAAGAATTCACAATATACATTCAATTGGCCCAGAACTTGTTCCTATATGTAGCCATTTGTTATTGAGATTTTTCTAAGAGTCAAATGCATAATTTTGAAGCTAGAAGGAAGTTAAATTCAAAATTTACCAATTGAAAGATGGATTCTCAATGAATTATTCCTACAAACACGATCTCCTTGCCAAAGCTCCTTCTCCTTGTGCTCCTTGCTTCTTCAAGCTCCAAAACTCCTTGAGGAATAAAAATGAGAGAAAAATGCAAATAAATTGGGAGAGATTGATGGGGGAATGAAGGAATTGGGGATCTAGAATTTGAAAATCTAAAATAGAAGTGTAAAATAAAGAGGAGAGAGAGAGAGAGAGAGAGAGAGAGAGAGAGAGAGAGAGAGAGAGAGAGAGAGACTTATATATGGCCGACCCTCCTCTACCCTTTCTCCAAGTCATATCAAATGACTACCATGCCCCTATTTGTTAGTTATGAATATGATTAATGAGGGATAATTTGGAAAGTCTCTACTAATTCAATTTAAGTCTAATCCTCATAATTTAATTAGTGGGAATGGATCTATTGGGCTTGGTCCATGTTGCTCAATAAATTGTCATAACAAGTCTAATTGGGTTCACAAGTGTCAAGTCCAACTAATAGGATAGCCCACTAACTAATAAATAAATAGCACAACCATAAATATTAGTTATTAGCACAATATAATTAAATATTAATTATTAGAAATAATTATATGCAACTTGACTAAAATACCCTCATCTAGAAATGTGGTAGTAATAATTTTCCAGGATGGAGGAGTTAGCGTTTGAAGGACACAAATTTCAGTTGGAAGAATGATTACAAGATGACCAATGATTGTAGAGTATGCATATGACAATACTTAGCACAAGACAGTTCTTGGCGGTTGGCAAGACTTGGCTGTATGACAGACTCTTGCCGCATAGCAGTCTCTTAGCCGCATGACAGTCTCTTGTCGCATGACAGTTTCTTGTTGCATGGAAGTCTTTTGCCGTATGGAAGACTCTTGACGCATGGCAGATTCTTGGCACACGGCAGAGTTGGTCGCATATTATCTTATGCGCATGTAGGAGGCACATGAAAACTTATGCACAGGGTCCTTTCTGCGCATAGCAAGATTGGCGCATCGTAGACGATGTGCATGAAGACCATTGCACTTAACAGGACTTGGCACATGGGTAAAATTGGATCTTGATAGCAGAACCAATTCAAACCAACATAGCAAGGTATAGCTAAACTTGGTTTCTTTGATTACTTAACTTGGTTGCTATTATTGTGCAGGTTGAGTCATCAAGCATGGTTGCTAACTGGTGGGTAGACGCTAGTGCATCGGGCCACGCATGCTCTGGGAAAGAGCAATTCACCAAGAAAGAGAATTATCTTAGAAGAATGTCTCTATGGCGAACAAGTGTCAAGCAGAAGATCTAGGGATCGAGATTATGATTCTGGACTTCCGGCATGAGGAAGAGATTGCTCTTATTGAGTTGTGACGCATCTGACTAAGACATATCTTTTTCAACAGACATGTCTAGTCCAGGGATATCTACAAGATGTGAGGGTAAGTAGGTGGAGAGACGTGATGATTGTGCTCAGATGAAAGTAGTCAAGAAGCCGTTTAGACTGGTGACTACAAGTACAAATCCTCTGGAGCTAGTGCACTTAGATATCTGTGACTTCTATTCTCCACAAAAGAGCTGGGATAAAGTTTATCACTTCTTTCTTCGACGATTTCTAGGGAAACGTGTTCGTGTATCTTCTCATAATCGAAGGATGAGGCGTTCGAGAACTTCGAAGACTAAAAGTTTGGAGCTGAGAGTCATACCGGTCTACAACTCAATAGACTAAGAAGTAATCAAGACGAAGAGTATCGTTCTTTGGATTCGTATTGTTCAAGCTTATTAGAATATGGAATTGACTATGGAACATACATTGTTCTTTGGATTCTCATCGTTCAACTTAGAACATGAAATTGACTATGGAACATGCACCATTCTTTGGATTCTCATCGTTCATATTAGAATATTGAATTGACTATGGAACGTGCGTCATTCTTTGGATTCTCATCGTTCGGCCTAAAACTTGAAATTAACTATGGAACGACATCTTCGTATTCTCTCAATCAATTGAAGGTGCATATAGGAAGGACCATCAGTTGACAGTAATGATAATTTCTATATTATTGTACAAATGGCCTTCCAGATTGTCTGTGGGATAAGGTTGCACTACGGTCATATCCTAAGTACCGTTCGTCACTTCTGATTTAACTCCAGTTCAAAGTCATATCCATATAAATATCATTCGATTGGGGGGGGGGTTGGCATATGAGTAATTTTTGGAGGACCTTATCAGCCAGAGTTGTTGGCACTTATGTAGAAAAAGACGTAGAGCAGGAAGGAGTTATCTTTTAAGAGACAATATTTGAACTAGAACTTGAAGAGCAGTCAACAAGAAGAGTCAGGAGGTCGAAGGATCAAAGATGATCTTATCACCTATCATATGGAGGTCGTGCCACTAACCAATGATGAGGAGATAAAGATCAAAGATTTAGTCTGCTAAGAGGAGGTCGTCCATGAAAAGATTGACCCCATAACAACACTTGAATGTTGATCAATCTGCCTGAAGGAGCTAAAACTATCAGATGCTTGTATATCTTTAGTAGAAGAAAATAGAAGCAGACATAACCGTTGATTTCAAGACTAGGCTTGTAACCTAGGGATTTTCTCAAAAATAAGGGATTGAGTTCTTTGGCACCTCGTTGAGGGTGTCATATATCAGGATGATGATTGTCGTAGCTGCTATTCATAAGCTAATTGTTTATCAGATGAAGAAAAGACAGCAAGTCTTGGAGGAAGACAGACCCACTCCCCGTTCCCGAAATATATATTTTGGGATATATTTATTTCTTGCTTGTATTTATTCCTGCTTAGAGTATTTCTGCTCACATGATCATTAGGTTGCATGCATGGAGACTAGACACATTCTTTGGTTTAGCATGGTTCATGGTTTATTTCTGGGTTGGTTTATTCATGAATTTGGACCCATGATCTAAACCTCAAATCCTAGCTATGTAAGCTAACTTGTTTCTCTTTCTTTCCTCATTCTTTATTTTCTCTCTTTATTTCATTCTAGGCAAGTACACCTTGTACTACATGGAGAAACCTTTTAATTTTTATTTCTTGTTCTTTTCTTGCATTTTATTAATCTATTCTATGCTTATGATGATTTAGACCGCTTTTAATACTTGGAGTTCTCGATTTTGATGGATATATTTGCTTGGATCTACTTTTCTAACTTAGGGTTTCATGGGTTCCTTGAGTTTTTGGTGGTTTTGATCTACTAAAACATATTATTTTCGAAAAATAGTTTTTTGGAAGGATGGAGCACTTCATTTTGAACGTTTTGGCTTTTGGTTCACTCAATTCGGAATTAAAATATAGTTTTATGAAGAAAATAAATTTCAAATTTTGGAGTTTTTTCACCATAGCCGAACCTGCTGTTGGAGAAGACGAAGTCTTCATTCGGCCAGCGAGCTATGCTACTGAGAGTGCTATGCGGCCCGAGAGGATTATGCGGCCAAAGCTCTTGCCGTATACTGACAGCATGCGTCCATCTTGTTGGACGCATGACTGCTGATTTGCACAAGTGTTCTTGAACACTTTTGTGCATTCACTCGCTGAATGAATGAGAAGTTCACTAAGTCCAAAAGACACTCAATGCGGCATCAAACTTATGCGACAAGCAGAGCATGCGACCACATTTCCTTGGACGTATGACTCTGAACTTTGGCGCATCTTTAGCGCATCATTGGCGCATCTTTCTATGGCTTTGACTTTTCTTCCTGACACACTTTATGTCACATCACACTTTATGTCACATCACTGACACTTTATTTATTTTCTGTCGCTTTATCACTTATCCCGAGGAGTAAACCTTCTTACTCTATGTGACAGCGGATCCTACTCGGCAACTGATCTTATGCGGCAACTGATCCCATGCGGCCTTGATCCTTCTGTGAGCATGCGTCCCCTTGCACCCATTTTATTGGACTAGTTTTGGTTTAATATTCCTTTGGACTTTATGAGTTGTATGTGTGACTTTGATGACCACAAAAGTATTAGATCCATCTATGCGTCATGACCCGACCACCTGTATCTGTGTTGATACACTTACTACGTGTCATGTGTTCCTACATGCTAAGTATTCCTACGCGATTATATTACATGTTTACACTGCAGTGTACCTATGCGCTACATGACATGTGATACGACTCAATCTCCAGCATGGACATAAGGGTTAGTCAATGACCAAGCGTGCTAGGATATGTTGATTATTGCATCACGCTGGGGTGAATCCAAATTGAACTATCAAGTGACAAAGTGGATTGTATCTAGCGTGGTCGTACTATGGTATGTCATATAAGGGGGATATCATGTGACCACTCCATGAGATTCCAGTTAACATTAGGGTTAACTAGGCAACTAAACATATAGAGCATTAGAGGGAATGAAATCTCGAGATCGTGCCTAACTAGCCACCAGTCATCTGAATTAGGGTGTGCAAGTTAGTCCCCATAGATATTGTTTATATCCTCACTAATGGATGGCAATATTTGATTATTATATGATACTATGTGTTCTATGCGATCTTAGCACGGTGGCCTTACGAGGGATCGGTGTATACTACTATGTGTTATCCGACGATTTGTGGCTCGGCTAACCCTGCTAGTACCTGGTTGGATATGAGGGTTCCTATATGCATAATATCTCTGGGATAACCTAAACTCCATTTAGTAAGCCGTACAAGTGTTTGGCCGATTATGTAAGTGAGCGTGTTTGTGTATTGCATCTGCTGTCAAATAGTCTAGGGACATGGACTATCATGGTGCGATGGTTTAACCCTGTCCTTGTTTGGTTGTAGGGTTAGATTGTTGTGTCACGATAGGCTATAAACCAAAACTATGAGACATATATATATATATATATATATATATATATATATATATATATATATATATATATATATATATATATATATATATATATATATTATAACCTGGTTTTATTTCTGCATTCGTGCTTCCTTTGTGATACTTGCTATTTGGGGTCTAACCCCACTGACTTTGCATGGCCAGGTTTAGATCTAGCACTCGAGGATCAAGCGTACTTTTCCCTGAACAATAGTGCGTACCAGGCGAATGGCCACTGAGGGAAACAAGTGGGTCTCTTCTTCCCGCTCATTATTTCACATTCTACTCATTTTGGACGTTTAGCCACCGGCACTTGTTAGCCGTGAATCTGGATATTTAGTTCCCTACATGATTGTAATTAATTAGACTACAGCTGATCATGGTCATGTACTATTGTTACTCCGTCAGCCTTCTCATTTTTGCACAACTGGTTTCTTGAATGTTGTGGCAGGACGTTAGGAGCGCCTTACTTTCTTGTCATATATGTTCTATGTTAACTGTTCTTATTTGACTTATTGAGACAATATATGTTCTATGTGACCCTAAGTGACTTGCTTGTAGTATGTACCCGCTTGTCGAGTTACAGTTGTGACCGTCGTACGACATTTTATACCTTGTGCGGGGGACCTGGCCATATCCGTCTTCGTATTTCGGTACTGGGGCGTGACAAGGTTTTAGTGGTGGCCCATACAGGTCTGTATTTTCAGACTTGTGGGGTGTTATGATCATAGGAGTCTCAATCAAAATTTGTCCCCCTTGATATCTTGCTTCCTCTTCCTCGATACCACCGCTTGAGCTGTTAAACTGTTTGCCTACTTGATCCTTCCCGTCCTGTTTATGATGGTTCTTGTCCTTTTCTTTAGGGAATCTTCAGTTACTGGAGCAGCAGGCATGGCAGGACAGGGTTCCCCTGGGCAACAATGGGAGGTAGCACATGTTCAGAGTCAAATTCAAATAGAGCCAGAAATTGAACAAGCTGGCACAGTGGAGCAAGAAGTGGGACATATCGAGTAACCAGCCCCTGAAATACCTGTACCCCCAGCAGTACCAGTGGTACTTGACATCCCGGCATTTCTGAAGATCCTCCGAGGAATAATGGCTACGCAGCAACGCCAGATGGCGGTACAACAGCATCAGCAGTTTCAACAGCAAGAACAAAATATCTTGTTGAGTCAGGGTTTGCAGACGGCCCTGGAAAGAGTAAGAATGACTGATTCAGGGGTATCGGTTAGATTTTGTCGACTTAACCCAAGGTACTTCGATAGTACGGAGGACGCCATCATAGCAGATGCCTGGTTACAGGATATTGAGATCATTATGGAAGCAGCAAGGGTTCCGGCTGATCAACAAGTTGATCAAGTTCGATTGCAGCTTCAAGACCTTGACCGTGACTGGTGGACGTCAGTAGAGGTTGGCTTGAGGCATCCCATCTCTTGGGATAGTTTCAGGGCTCGATTTAGGGCTAAATATTTTGGAGTCGTAGGGCAGTATGAGATCCAACAGAGATTTATCGTCTCAAAGAGTGTGAACAAGAAGTTCGTTGATAATAAAAGAGTCATATAGTCAGAGTCAAGTACTATGAAGGAGTATAGTTCTCTATGTTACTGTGGGGTGACACTACCATGAGGTACCTTGACAGGGTAAAGCCTCGGCTGTAGACCATGTCATAGCGGCACTAACACCACACATAGTCAAGGACACAATATATATGGGCTTGGAGGACCTCTGATATTGCGTCTCTACAATTCTACCATTTAGTTTTATGTTATTGGTTAAAAGAGAAATCTACCAGGTATCTAGATATTGGTTCAAGGTAGGACCATTGACGAGAAGAATATCAGGTACAGTGGGTAGTCCTCAGGAACATTGTGGGATACATATTCGGAACCATTGTGGTCTACTATTTGTTCTTGATCAGAACATTTCCTGTGGGAGGATGGCTTTGACGCCTTAATGAGTTCTTGGGCAGAGTGAATGTCTGACGTGCGTTGTAGGAAGTACGAGTAGTTTCAGCACTACAAGGGACTTGTATCCCATGCTACAGTATTGTGACATCACATGAGGGAGTGAACCTCGGCTTTGGAACATGTCATAGCGGCAGTAGCACCGCACATAGGCAGGTAGCCTAATGCTGAAAGATGATAGAGAGTGGTAGTAAAACACTACAAAGAGGCATGCGACCTCATGCTACAGTGGGTGACACCACATGAGGGAGTGAACCTCGGCTTCGAGCCATGTCACAGTAGCGTAGTACCACAACGTAAGGCTTCATGCTGAGATATAGTACAATACTACTAAGATGTTGACGACCTCATGCTACAGTGCGTGATACTACATGAGGGAGTGAACCTCAACTTCGAGCCATATCACAGCGGTATAGCACCGCACAGGAGCGCAAGGCTTAATGATGTGTGTAGTAACAACACTACTAAGAGGCATGTGTCTTCATGCTATAGTTGTATGACACTAAAAGAGGGGGATCCTCGGCCTTGGATGGCCATGTCATTGCTGCGTAGCACCGCACAAAAGCACAAGGCTTCATGTCGGATAATAAACTCTTTATAGTGGAAGAACTTACCTAAGTGTATGGATAGAGATGTATGTCGTCTCTTGAGGGAAAGCTTGTAGACGTCCAAGATACATACACTAAAACCAGGTCAGTACATGGCCTTTAACGTATGACCGGAGGGCACATCTGAGGTCATTGTGTGAGTGAAAAGAATAACAACTATGGTGCATAATTCAAGGCGTACACCATTCTTGTACCATACTGTTGTTTGACCCATGCGGGAAGATTCAAGTCGTCGACAATATCTATTTTAATGCATGATAGCAGTCACTATGAGGAACGCTCGACCATATATTGTGATATATGTGGGAGATTTTTGGTATTTTCCACTTAGCTTTGGGAGTTTTAGTCCCACATTGGAAAACCACCAATGTTTATATCTCAATATATAGCTATGCTTAGTATTGGTATATGCACATGGGGTGGTGGCCCATGTTGGTTGACTTTCCTAGAGGGATTAAGTGTGAACTCCATTATGACAATCTTTATTTTGTCACCACCTCTGAAATTTTTTTCTTAGGAGTTAATCCTCGAAGGGGCTTAGCGACTAGGACTCGGGCGGGCTCAAGGGTGCAAAGTGGCACTTTATTGGCGCACTTTGCACTTAGCACGTCAGCATCGTCGCATGGCGCTCGTGGGCTCCTTTTATGTGCTATGCGTCTCGACACTATGCAGTCAAGGCACTATATGGCCAGGCGCTATGCAGTCAGGGGCTATGCGGTCAGGTTTGGATGAGCGAGTTACATATGGAGGGGACATGGTCTGTTATAGGCGGCATGATTTTTTGTGCCTTCAAAAAAATATGGCGCAAGCAGCTGCTTTCGGCGTTTGGCGGCGTTGTCTGTCTCGTGCAGTACAGCATGACCGACGACGGAGGCAGAGCATGCGGCGCGGGCGGCGCCTGGGCTCTGACACCCAGATTTTAGGGGATCTGGTCTGTCAGCACATATGAGGCCTGGAGTTTCCTCAGGCCGCATAGGTGCTGAAATTCTCTTGATATATAGGACCTCCTCTTTCATGCTGAAAAAATCGAGAACACCAGATCGCATATGCGGCCCAGAGTGTCCCCTTCCCACATGATATTTTTGAGTATTTTCGAATGTGACATTGAGCTTTCTAGAAGTTCATTTGTGAACTTGCTGGTTCCTGGGGGTGGATCGTCTGTACAGCGAATCTTGCTTTGAACAACCATGGTTTTGACCACCCCAGCAAGGAGCTTTTCTTCAGCTTTTTCTTTGCTCATTCATTCTCATTGTAGCGTCTGCGAACGTAAAGAGAAGAACATTTTTTTTGTTGCTTGTTATAATCTTTATTTTCTTCGGAGTTTGTTTGTAACATGTTCTTGATTCGTGCTTCGTTGGAATTGAGAATATCAGCTAAGAAACTCTTGTGTGAATCTCTGATCTCGACGACCACTTGGGTTCCAGTAGAGAGCGGACCTTCGAGTCTCGCTAGTAGCTCCGATATGGCCCGCGTTCTACCATATTTGATTCGCCTCGGGACCAACATAGCTTCCACCACTTTTTTTTTTAGTTAAGCAACATCATTTTTCGTAAGGTCCGGACTTGATATGAGGTCTATGAGGCAACTGTCTCAAGGTCCAAAATTTTAGAGCGCAGTCATGCTCATTCTAATCCTTTTATTTCACATAATTTTTTTTATTTATAGGATATCTAACGTCACATAATAGAATACCAAGTGACAAGTCGGTCAGTTGGACTAAATAAAAAAAATGATGTTGTCGATGTCAAAATAATCTTCCCTTCCTTCGATCTAATATTCTGACGCTCTCAATATCATCTGTGTGTGTGCTCTTTGAGATAATTGAACAACAAATCACAAGTTGCAATTTTATTCTTGAATCTAGATATCTAGGACTTCAAAGAACTGAAGACATCGTACATAGTACATGTTATCTCCTCACTCCTCGAATAGTGAAGAAATTAAATATAAAAATGACTCAAAACATGGGGCATATCTATACTATTATCATACACTTATAAACGACTCAAAAATATCGTCTAAGCCATATGTATATCCTTAGTTATTAATAAAAAATTTAAAAAATTAACTACAGTATATGTTATCTCCTAACTCCTAAAAATAGTTAAGAAAATAAATATAAAAAAATAAATTCTTATAATAATATGAACATATAAAAAATTCTAAAATATGTTTAATATTTGAATTATATTTAAACTAACTACATGGTATTATCTAACTAAACACATATCCAAAATTCTAAAATAAACATAACAAATCCTAATTAAATTATAATCAAATCACATTTAAAAAAATTAATAGAATTTTAATTTCTATCTAATTTTAAAATATTATCATATATATATTTGTTTAAGTGCAACGCACATGAACGTGACTAAGGTTCTCGCACTATTTTTTCCTCTTTTGCATGTACGAAATATTTTTTTTAAATGGGGTTTTTTTTTTTTTTTTGTGATGCTCGGCATATCTTACGGAACTTGTGCATGCTACTGCCCACAACGCAATGCACGTGAACGTGACTATGGTTCTCCCGCTATTTTTTTTCCTCATTTGCATGTACGGAATATATTTTTTTTAATATGGGTCTTAATTTTTTTTTTTTTTTTTTGCGATGCTCGACGTAACTTACGAGACTTTGTGCACGCTATTTGCCCCCTAACATATACACACCCACACATTTTCTACGGTTCGATCACGAGACCGCCTGCCTAGCGGAGAAGGTTATACTTCTCTTCGCTGACCACACGAGTCAGTTGAGTTCGGTTGTAATTATAACTTATGTAGAGGAATTTATAACTTATGATTTGAGGGCTTATATGAAATTCACATGTTTGGGAGGTTTCATTCAAAATTGGCAATGACTTGGGGGATTTATTAAAAAAAAAAAAAAAAACTTTTTTATTGGTAGATTCTTCTGACGAAGAAAAGTCTTCCAGATTCCCACCAAGTCATGAATAGAATCCCCTCCCCACTCCACAAGCGGACCCTCCGATAAAGCTCGGCGGGTTTCGGATCAGGATCCAGATCCATGAGTTCCCAGCGGCAGCGGCAGCGGCAGCGGCAGCAGGATCAAGAAGAGAGCTTGCTACAAGTAGAAGACCAGCTTCTTCAGGTCTCTCAGCACAGACACGAATTGCTGCAGCACGACACAGTACGAGCACGGATGCGGCACATACTTTTGGCTTTTTCCTACCGATATATCTAGGAGTGTTGGTGTCTTGTCCAGTACATGCCGGACACGACGTGACACGGACACGCAATTCCTACTGAGTCGTGGGCTTGAGTTTGAAACCTAATTTTGATAGGAAGGGGCTTGACTGATGAAGCTTGTAGACAGACCAGCGCCCCTGCTTTATGCAATTTTCTACAAGAACCGGGTCTTGCATTAAATATTATGAAGATTTAAACTTTATATACTCAAATAGGCTTTTTCTTATGTTTGTATCTCAAGTTGCTGGTATCTTCTTCTTCTTCTTCTTCTTCTTCTTCTTCTTCTTCTTT
This sequence comes from Iris macrosiphon, assembly GCA_036927795.1. Lineage (NCBI taxonomy): Eukaryota > Viridiplantae > Streptophyta > Magnoliopsida > Asparagales > Iridaceae > Iris > Iris macrosiphon. The sequence goes on from JAYESA010000016.1 coordinate 142,435,666, forward strand.
TTGTTCCTAATACTAGTGCTTCTGAGCAAGGTTTGTAGAACCCGTATTGGAATCAATTTCGGATCCTTTTTGTGAGTATCGTTACTTATCGGAGCGGTTTTGGATCCAAGTTTCGAAGTTCTACCTTTCAGAAAGTCAAAAATAATTATAAGTATTATTAAAAATAGAAAAACATACGATACATTTATGTATAATTTATTAATTCTTTGTATTATTTCTTGTTTATCATTAGCTTTGAATGAAATAATATTAAGATGCATGAATGTTGTGAATATATAGATATAAAATCTTCGACAAACTAATGGTTACAATCTATCAATAAGGAGTCTCATCACACGTTGTAGCATATATATATATATATATATATATATATATATATATATATATATATATATATATATATATATATATGTTATTTTCGAGGCTTAATCAAAGATGGAAGAACGTGTGGTCGAGATCATAGGTTCACACAAAAGTTTTCACTTTGACTATTCTTTATATAATGATCCTGATTACAACTTGCTCTGAAGATTACAAATGAATCAAAAAAAAAATCGCATTCTTCCTTGCACTCGCAGTTGCAGACGGACAGAACGGAATTACAACTAGCAGAAGAGAAGAGAAATGAGAAGAAGAAAATATGCTTGCTGGGGTGATGAAGATCACCGTTGCTCAAAGCAAGATTCGCCCCCACACGATCTGCTTCCAGGAACCAGCAAGTTCACGTAGAACTTCTGGAACGCTCGCTGTCACCTCTTTTCCGGACTCGCACGAACTTTCTGGACTCCAATGGCGACGGGATTCTCGAAGTAAGTTCTCAAAGAGGCACGAAGAGAGTATTTATAGAGAGAGGGTGGAAACCCTAACCGCCCATAAGTTACGGAAAGATAGGAACAAATTAATTGTGAATTCCTAAAAGATAGGCACGAATTAATTCAAATCCCACAAAAAACGGATCTGAATAACAGTCCATATATTTCCATAACCGTTCAAATATTTCTAAAAGCAGCTGCCACACAAGCAACCTCACATGCGACCGCTCACGCAGCAACAGTCCATGCGGCAACGCATGCGGCCGCCCATGCGGTCACGCATGTGGCCAGCTCATGTGGCAGCCCATGCGGCAGCCCATGCGTGTAACGCCCCGCAACCGCACGGTGCGTTACGCTGAGTCGGATTGAATAAAACAAATGCTGGTTACATTTGAATTTGTTGGATTTTGGGAAAAATGATTGATTGAGTTGGTTTCATGTGCAGATGGCTAGCGAGTTCGATGAAAATCAGGTGTTCGTTCAGAACAGTACTGAGATAGCTGGATGGGAGCGATAATGCCGTATTCCTTAGTCCGATCGGTCGGATGATTTGGAGAGCACGGTCTGCTCGCACGGTCATACCAGTTGAGTAGATCGCACTTGCATCGGACCACGAGTTCAAGGGATTGGCCGTATTGGCAAGACAGGATGCCTAACGGGATCAAACATTGTGAGTGGGCTCTTTCCCTTCTCCTCTACTCCTTCATGCCTAATAATATGGAAAACACGTAAAGGCTTGAACACTTGGGCTGAAACATGGGAATCACTACACTGAGGCGTGCATAGAGTGTGCGTCGTTGGCTTGGATAGGATTGTGGCTTGAAATAATTTGCGCGTTGAATAGTTGGAGTTAGAGTCGGATTATTACATTTGAGGCAGTCGGTTGGATAATTGGGATTATGCTTGGACGGTTGGAAATGATACATTGAGGCAATCGGGAATATCGAGAATTTGGACGAGCGAGCGTGCATCCGTGCACGAGTATCACTTGGTCGCTTTGTCTTGCAAAGCGAGCAGTTGCGGTTTAAACCGAACAACTGCATCGGCGAGGGCGTTATGCCACGATTGGGGCATTGTGCCATGGGTTTATCTCGAGTTGGGGTGTTGCATCCAATATGAAACACTGTGTTGAGCAGAGGCATTGTGCCTATGGAAACACTTGATATTTTGGTGCCTTGGGCTATATGTTGAGGTTTGGTTTTGGAATCCTTGGTTGGATATGTTGGAAGAATGGTTATGGATATTTCAGTTGGATATTGGTTGAACGAGTCTAGGATCGCTTGGTGGGGCGAGAATGTTCGATCATCTCGTCATACCTACTTGGTGTCTGCATGTCACGGACAACCTATGTGGCACAGGGTTTGGTTTCCTGGAACAGGATGAGGCACCGGGGCACCGGGACCGTTCTACCATGGAGGAAACAATGGGTATCACATTTTTGGGCGTGGTGCTGGTAGTCCGATACCACCAGGAGGGAGTAGCTGCCCAGCCCTGGATCGGGTAGGACTGCCCTATTGATCTTGGTCCGATCAATGTCCTTTATGGCTTTGCCAGTGACTTCATATAGTATAAGTGTTGGCTTGCTTTTCTTTTGTTGGTTTGGCTTTCGTGTAGGCGCGACCACCTTGCCTCGGCAAGAGTGTGCACTTGAGATTGGAATATAAACGTTGGTTGAGGAAGGATATTGAGGCTCGGTTGATGGTTCGTTGTTATCGTGCAAACGATGACTTGAGTAGGACGGGTTGCGTGCTGGTTTCCTTCGGGTTGGATATATATATTACTTGTCGTTTGGTTTGAATCGAATGCTTGCATGCGTAAACTGCTTTACAGCTTTTCTTAACATGTCATTCATATGCCATGAAATGAATCTAGGATTCAACTAGAAAGATCACCATATAACTGTTTGCATTCACTATTTACTTAGTGTCGGCTTAGACGAGTGGGTTATCCCGCTCACCAGTACGGCTGTGTACTGACCCACGTTTGTGGGCAATATTTCAGGTACGCAGGCGTAGTGGCGCTGCTTGGATATACGAGACATGATGTATGAACTGTAAGTACCTTTGTGGGCTAGAGAAAGAGCAAGAGTATTTCATCGCTTTCGTGGCATCGCCTTCGTGGCATTGCCTTCGGGGCATTTCATTTGGACCCTATCGAGAGCTTCGCTGCGTATTACTCTGATGTGTGCTTGGTACACAATACTTGACTTCCGCTGCAACTTGGGTGTTTCAATGATAACTTTGGTGTTTAACAACATCGCCTTGTACGAGCGCAACTCTAGGCTCGTACGGCATCACGTCCCGAGGAGAACGATTGTCCCGCGGGAGAGCTGCAACGTGGTGATTCACGTTCAGCGGGGACTATTGGAGCTTGCGGGAGATTGGGGCGTGACAGATTGGTATCAGAGCGCCTGGTTTATTTCTTCGGACTTGGTCCTTCGCTTCATCACAAACTCTAAAATAGCTTCCGCGTGTCGTTTAGCTCTTGACTCTACTCAGTGCCGCATCGGATGTTTCATGCAATAAGTCTATATATTGCTGGTTGTGGCTGCATGTTATTCTCGATTGCATTGTCTTGGTTGGTTTTCGTAGGATCGCTTAGCCTCGTTAGGCGTTGTTGCATTCGTGCAGCAAGTTTGGTGGCGTTGTTGCATTTGTGCAACAAGTTGAGAGCTTTTGTTGGGTTGGCTTGGCTTGTCGTTCGGGGAGATTCTGATTGCCTCAATGGATCAGTTGGTTGGCATACGAGATTTGGTAATGCGACATGTTGTGAGTAGAAACATTCGATGAGAATGGATCGTTGCACGAGTTGCTCGTCTAGCGACTGTGTTGGATAAAAGTTGGAATTTTGGCTGTGGCGCATCGGTTGAGCAAGTTTGAGTTTGGCTTGGGAATATCAGGATAAGTTTGCACGAGTTGCTCGTACAACAAATGTGTGGAACCATTGGGTATTGGGTTGGACTATTTGGAAGACAATCGTTGCACGATTACTCGTGTTGCGAAAGTATCAAGACGGTGAGAATAGCTGGAAGTATTGAGAACGGGATATAGCACGAATTGCATCGCGAGATTTATGGAAATAGTTGGATAATTCAGGCATTGTCTGAGTTTTGTGTCAGACTCGAGTTGGGAAAGGCAGGATCATGCATAAGGGATGGTTCGAACGGATTCTTGGATCAATGCAAGGAATCGTAATACGAGTAGCGACTTGATTCGGAGTGGTATATGGGATACCACATATTGAGCAAGGCATTGAAAATATTTTGGTTGGACATCAATGGGAATTGCCTGAACGGACTCGGGTAACGGGAATACAAGTTGGTTGGTGCACGTCGGTTGAGTTGGGAAGAATGAAAATGAAGCAAGCGAATATTGAGTTGAGCATATCGAGAACGGACCCGTGCAAATGGAAATATCGTCGGGCTTAAGAAATGGACGAGATCGGAACGAACAGATGGGAGACGCTTGAGCGAAATAATGGGTTAATTGTAGGATAGTGAGCACGGACTATGATTTTGGGCAACACATTTGAGCTGATGGTTGAGCAATGAAACACGAATTTGGTTTGGAGGGACAATGCGATGGATTCACACAAACTTGAAAGATTTTGGATATTACTGCTCGAGAAGTCGACTCAGGTTTAGCGGGAATAAAATTTTGGACAAGATGGTGCAACGATAGTAAACGGATTCTCCGGAAGACGTGGACGGATTGTGGCAACAACGGAAGGCAAGGATTGTGGCGGACGAACTTTTAAAGATAGCTAAATGTAGGAGCAACGTCGGAACAAATCACTGTGCTGCTCGAGTAAGTTGGACGTGCATTGTGGGACGCGGCAAACGGATATGAATTTGAGCAAGTCTTGATTTTTGAGAATCATTGCAATTGGTAGTGCGAGTAGACGAACATGGCAATTCAGAAATTTGATGGATTCAGGACAGAACGACGGATTGATGGAAGACGGTTTCAACGAGAGTTCTCGGATTCGAAAGTTCGCTCGGATGGAATGGTTGGATATTTTGATTCGGATTTTGCAGATGAGATCTAGCATGGTTCATAGTAACTGTCCATCGTGATGACTTACAATTATCGAGCGTAGCTTCGGGACAGCTGACCCTAGCGACTGTCCGTCGAATCAGAGATTGAATATAGTAGACCCATAGAACGACCCTTGAGGCGGCATATTTGGGAATGCGTCGAGAGCGGATGTGAGTTCTGAGTGTTGGATTTGAGAGACCCTTGGGATAGTCTTCAGCTGAAGATGCAGCCGGAAGATCGGAGCGATGGTGGAAGTAGCCTAGTCACCTGATGAGATTCAGAGTCGCAGATTTTTATCGATGGCATCGCCTCTGACTCATCGTGCCCTGGAAGGGAATAGCATTCATATGGATTGACGACTGTGAAACTAGTTCGTGAAGTTAAAGCAGCGGCTCGTTCAGATCAAATCCTTGCGAATACTGGAAGGGACAGACGTGCCTCAGATTTACAAGATATCTCGGAACTTAGTCTGGGAAGCGTGCTCGTTCAGAAGGCAAAGGTGATATCCTATGCTTCGAGGCAGTGGAAGCAGCGCGAAGAACTATTCCATGCGCAACCTAGAAATTGTGGCGAGTGTGTCCACGTTGAAATCGTGGCGACACTATCCCTTTGGCGTGGCGGCAAGATCTTCGTGGATCACACGAACCTCGATATAGATGTTCACCCAGTGAGGTATTAAGATGGCAGAAAAAGGTGTTGGACTGAGCTGATCTAAGCAAAAGTTTGATATTTGGGTAAGTCGCCTAGCTTGGGTAGTATCAGTTGAGATGATCGTTCGGTGCATGAGATATATTTGGAGATGTTGCTAGTGCGAATTCAGAAATAGTTGGATGGATTGAGTTGGAACACGAACGGATTGAGTCGGTGGAAATTTATCATATTTGAGAATAGTGCTCAATCGAATATGTTGGAATAGAAATCGTGAGTTGGTTTAATTGGGAGTAAAGCAAATGGATGCCTCGAACATAAAGATACCCTTGTAACTTGTTCAAATTTGCTATCGCAAAGTTCGGCTGAAATGCATGTATTTTAGGGACGCCTTAAATATGTGTACGATCCAAAACTAAGCGATACGAGGAATTCGTATTGAGCTGCAAGGAGGAAGTGGGAATTCGTAAAATTTGTACGAGCGTTCAGCAGAACGAGATGCTGAGTCAGAAATCGTGAATATGTGAGTTGCATAGAGCAGATCTATGGAATTGGATTGCGGCATGTGATAGGAATGAGTACCAGCACGGTTCGTGGACGAACCTGATTCTAAGTGGTATATTATGTAACGTCCCGCAACCGCACGGTGCGTTACGCTGAGTCGGATTGAATAAAACAAATGCTGGTTATATTTGAATTTGTTGGATTTTGGGAAGAAGGATTGATTGAGTTGGTTTCATGTGCAGATGGCTAGCGAGTTCGATGGAAATCAGGTGTTCGTTCAGAACAGTACTGAGATAGCTGGATGGGAGCGATAATGCCGTCTTCCTTAGTCTGATCGGTCGGATGATTTGGAGAGCACGGCCTGCTCGCACGGTCATACCAGTTGAGTAGATCGCACTTGCATCGGACCACGAGTTCAAGGGATTGGCCGTATTGGCAGGACAGGATGCCTAACGGGATCAAACATTGTGAGTGGGCTCTTTCCCTTCTCCTCTACTCCTTCATGCCTAATAATATAGAAAATACGTAAAGGCTTGAACACTTGGGCTGAAACATGGGAATCACTACACTGAGGCGTGCATAGAGTGTGCGTCGTTGGCTTGGATATGATTGTGGCTTGAAATGATTTGCGCGTTGGATAGTTGGAGCTAGAGTCGGATTATTACATTTGAGGCAGTCGGTTGGATAATTGGGATTATGCTTGGACGGTTGGAAATGATACATTGAGGCAATCGGGAATATCGAGAATTTGGGCGAGCGAGCGTGCATCCGTGCACGAGTATCACTTGGTCGCTTTGTCTTGCAAAGCGAGCAGTTGCGGTTCGAAACCGAACAACTGCATCGGCGAGGGCGTTATGCCACGGTTGGGGCATTGTGCCATGGGTTTATCTCGAGTTAGGGTGTTGCATCCAATATGAAACACTGTGTTGAGCAGAGGCATTGTGCCTATGGAAACACTTGATATTTTGGTGCCTTGGGCTATATGTTGAGGTTTGGTTTTGGAATTCTTGGTTGGATATGTTGGAAGAATGGTTATGGATATTGGTTGAACGAGTCTAGGATCGCTTGGTGGGGCGAGAATGTTCGATCCTCTCGTCATACCTACTTGGTGACTGCATGTCACGGACAACCTGAGTGGTACAGGGTTTGGTTTCCTGGAACGGGATGAGGCACCGGGGCACCGGGACCGTTCTACCATGGAGGAAACAATGGGTATCACATTTTTGGGCGTGGTGCTGGTAGTCCGATACCACCAGGAGGGAGTAGCTGCCCAGCCCTGGATCGGGTAGGACTGCCCTATTGATCTTGGTCCGATCAATGTCCTTTATGGCTTTGCCAGTGACTTCATATAGTATAAGTGTTGGCTTGCTTTTCTTTTGTTGGTTTGGCTTTCGTGTAGGCGCGGCCACCTTGCCTCGGCAAGAGTGTGCACTTGAGATTGGAATATAAACGTTGGTTGAGGAACTATATTGAGGCTCGGTTGATGGTTCGTTGTTATCGTGCAAACGATGACTTGAGTAGGACGGGTTGCGTGCTGGTTTCCTTCGGGTTGGATATATATATTGCTTGTCGTTTGGTTTGAATCGAATGCTTGCATGCGTAAACTGTTTTACAGCTTTCCTTAACATGTCATTCATATGCCATGAAATGAATCTAGGATTCAACTAGAAAGATCACCATATAATTGTTTGCATTCACTATTTACTTAGTGTCGGCTTAGACGAGTGGGTTACCCCGCTCACCAGTACGGCTGTGTACTGACCCACGTTTGTGGACAATATTTCAGGTACGCAGGCGTAGTGGCGCTGCTTGGATATACGAGACATGATGTATGAACTGTAAGTACCTTTGTTGGCTAGAGAAAGAGCAAGAGTATTTCATCGCCTTCGTGGCATCGCCTTCGGGGCATTTCATTTGGACCCTATCGAGAGCTTCGCTGCGTATTACTCTGATGTGTGCTTGGTACACAATACTTGACTTCCGCTGCAACTTGGGTGTTTCAATGATAACTTTGGTGTTTAACAACATCGCCTTATACGAGCGCAACTCTAGGCTCGTACGGCATCACGTCCCGAGGAGAACGATTGTCCTGCGGGAGAGCTGCAACGTGGTGATTCACGTTCAACGGGGACTATTGGAGCTTGCGGGAGATTGGGACGTGACAATGCGGCCAGCCCATGCTGTTGATCAGTTGAGCTGCTGTCCACACTGCATGCCCCCACAGACTCTGTGGGACACATGACGATCATCATGCTCCTTGCCACATCCAGAAGGTGTATGTTCTTCCTTTCTGCCACTCCATTCTGTGTTGGTGTGTATGCACATATGGTCTGATACTATATCCCTTGGGCTGACAGGTATTTCTCAAGTGCTTTGTTGGTATACTGTCCCATTGTCAGACCTCAGTACCTTCACTACTGCTCTGTACTGAGTCTGGACATGTTTATGAAAGTCCCGGAAACAGGCAAAGACATCACTCTTATTCTTCATCAAATACAGCCATGTGACACGAGAGGAACAATCAATAAAAGAAACGAAATACTTGTAACCATTAATAGTAGTTGTAGCGCACGGCCCCCAAACATCAGAATATATAATATCAAAAACAGAGGAGCTCATATGGCCCGCACTAACATATCAGCTCCTTGTATGTTTGCCTAAATCGCATGCATCACATACTAGTTTCTCCTTATTTGCTTTCTCATAAATAGATGAATACAACCTACTCAAAATATCAAAAGAGGAGTGCCCCAACCGTCCGTGGTGGAGACTGGAGTATCAGTGTATCCTCGACACTCATCTTCGGTCCTCCCATTCCTGTCCTCTCTGCCACAGACACCAATGTCGAATCTAGCCCTTCCCGATCCAGGTACCACAGTCCATCATTCTAAGTGTCATTCCCAACTTTTCAACCCGTCTCCTTCTCCTGGAAGATCACCTTAGGTATATCAAAAGAAACAATGCATTTTAGTTGGAGGATTATAGAACTAATGGATAAAAGACTGATTGGAAAAGAATGAGCATGCAAAACATTAGATAATTTTACTGAACCTGTACAATAGACAGTACCTTTACCGACCACTGGTTGTAAAGTACCATCGGTTGTTTGAATGATGTCCGCCGATGCTAGGTGAGTGTAGGAAGAGAACTCACTATCATTCCCTGTCACGTGTCGAGACGCACCCGAATCGACAATCCAGTCCAACGATCTAAGGGAATACATAGATGCAAGGGAGAGTGAGTCGTCAGTACCTTCCGATGGATGGACATACATGACAGTGTTGCCTCTGGCGAAGACTGAGGAGGACACCTCCTCAGTCCCACTCATGTCTCCATCGCTTGATGCTCTCTGCTTTCTCCTGAGTACCTCCAACATGCCCAGCAATGCCTGATCCTCCTCAGTATAGGCGCCATCAGTTCCCTCCTCGCCTTCTGCTACCAGCAGGTTCGTCCGCTAACCTCCTCGACCACCCCGTCGACCCCCACGACCACGGTCACGTCCTCCAAACTGTCCACGTCCACCACCTGAATCTCCCTCCTTTGGTGGTTTGGTGCAAGCATAACTCAGATGGCCCACCTCCCCGCAGTTGTAGCATTGCCGGGGGTCTCCCTTAGGTCCCGTGTCGCCTGAATTGGCAACCGCCAGTGTTGACTTCACTTCAGGAGGACCACATGTCCCTGCCTGCATCTTGATGCGAGTCTTCTCCTGGATCATGGTCGAGATAGCCTCCTCAAGTGTAGGGATCTTCGGTTGGGCTAGAAGTAGTGCTGTCCTCTGAGCAAATACTACGGCCAGCCCCTTAAGAAACTTCATCGTCCTCTTCTGCAGACATACATGTCTCTCCTTACACTTCGGGTCCTCGTAGCTAGTCCGACCTGAGGAGTGATCGTAATCCAACCACAGACGCTCCAACTCCGTGGCATACTCCTGCACCGTGTTCTCTCCCTGTACGGTGTCGCCGACCACCCCCTTGATATGGAAAATCCTCAAGTTATTTCCCACACCATCGTAGGTCCTCCTTAACTTCTCCCACACATCCTTTACCATCTCAAGGCCATTCACTGTGGCGGCGATCAACTGGACTAAAGAATTGAGGAGCCAAATGTATATCACCATATGAGTGGACTTTCACTCGTCACGTCCTGCGAGCCATTATCCGGCTCTGTCTTCTCTCTTGACAAGAAACCCTCCAGGTTCTTCCCTGCGAGGGTTCTCCTCACCCGCCGTGACCAACTCTGTTAGATGATCGGTCCATCAAGCTTCAGATCGATGGAGGGAAGCTACAACTTCGTCGGTGTTTGTGTCGCGCTCTCACCAGCCGACAGTTTCATCAGCTTCATCAATGTTGCGACCTTCGCAGGGTCCAATTTCTTGATGATCTCCTCCATCGATCCTCCTCTTCTCCGACCACCTTACACCCGTCCCACTGTTCACGTTCATCCTCTTCGTCCTCTCCTAGACCCGATCATGCCTCTCTCTCATCGAATCTAAGCCTTCGATGTCAACGCCCGGAACGACCCGCTGGAGATGCCGTGAACCGCAGCAGAAGGCTCCTGCGGGCTCTGCAAGAGTCGTGTCACGTCCCGATTCCGTGGAATCGATAGTCGTCCCCCGGTCGTGACGCCGTGCGGGCCTAGGTTGCGCACCACACAAGACTAAGATATTTTGCATAACGAGCACATATTCAGAGTACGCAGATAAATTGAAACACAAGTTGAAACATGAAAAAGTTATCTTTATTGATTATAAATATATAGTTACAAACTCTTGAACGAGTCATAAGGTTGCCGCACGGGCTTACAAAATGTTGACACAAAATGAGATAGTTGTCCTGTACATTACATCCCTTTACTAAACTTCAAAATAAGAGACCTCCAGGCGAGATGATGGTTTTTCCTCTGAGCTGCATTGAGTTTAGCTTGCTAGCTCCTGGCTTCAAAATGCTTCAAAAGATGGCACGATCAGGACGCGCCGACAGCTGGACTGGATTGGGCAGTGACTTCAGCTCCTCGCAGGATCTCCTTGGTGCGGGAAACCTGTTTCAACGAGGGTCAGTACATCGAAATGTACTGGTGAAGGCGAGCTAACCCAACTATACCAATCAACACGTTGTTTAGATGGAGCATGCATATCATTTGTGGTCTTTCTATCTTGCCTTAGTTCATTTTACAAGCAAGCAGTAAATAGAAATTTCTGAAATGAACTTGCCATCGTTCGGTGACTTTTACCTGCTCGTCTAAACTACCTGCACAATACTTACAATGTCCTTCCCTGCCACGAAGACACAAGTTAGCTTGTACAGGTTTAAATAAGCGTGGGGATCACTGGCACGTTGCCATAATGGACGATTCTAGTCTCAGTACGGAATGCCATGCAACGCTTAGTTCAGGGCGTCACAGGCCATTCCGTCCTATAGCAGGCGACTATCAGGAGTTCCGTCCGGACCGAATCGGTGCCAGTGTCCCAGCGACCGTTCGCAGGAACTAAGACCTTGTGCACAAGTTGTCCGTGATCAAACGTAGTACACTAAGTTAGCAATTGAGGCAATTCAAGGCAATATTAGGCACATGACAGTAACATGACAAGATCTACTTTTGCATAGTCTTCCTGTTCAGTTAATTGCATGGCAGGATGAGTTCTATACATAGCACAATTTATAGAAGAAGTATACATTCTAACTTGACACATGCATATGATGAACATTTTGAACGAACTAGCATGCAATAAGGTAACCGTTCACAAGTTTTGGATTGACAAGCATAAAGTTATCCAAGTCTATTCCTTTTTATCTTGACATCTTTTAGTTATTACTTGGTATCGTTTGATCGGGGCAAGCAAGAATACAAGATTTTAGATCTGAAGACTTGGAAAAAGGGTCAACTGAATCGAATATAAGCCACTCACAAGTTGGTTGGGGAAAGGAAGGAAAGAGGTGCTTCAGGACTCCGCTCGCGCGTCGCCTACTGCTCGTTCACCTGCATTGCCACGAACACCTGATCAATACCTCTTCCACTCTTTCCAATCTCGGAATTGAAGTGCAGTTCAACGAACGAAAACAATGAAATACATCGAAACCGTTCAAGAAATCGCAAGCAAATCCGAAAACCAACTCAAAGCACGAAAGCAACAAAGCGACAACGAAAACTAGGTAAGAAAACTTGCAGCGGAGAGGTCCCTCCTGACTCTGCCGCTAAGTCGATCCTGGGGGCACGGTCCACTGAATATGAGAATCGATTCTGAAGAAACAAATCCATAACGAGGATGGGTTCTTGTTTCAATCTATCCAGATCGAACGATACCGTCTTGTATTTCTTAGCCGCGCTCCCCGAATAGGGGGAACGGGGCACCACATCCTAACCAACTAATTGGAAGTTTCGTCCACGAAACTTAGGAATAGAACCTACCACTAGGAAACAATGAAGGGAACATTTCCCTCATCTCAGATTCAAGCTCCCAAGTGGATTCTTCGACCGAATGATTTCGCCAAAGCACGCGCACAAGAGGAACTGAACGACTTCGAAGCAGCTTTCTTTACGATCCAAAATTTGCACAGGTTGTTCGACATATATCAAGTCTGCCTTAAGATCCAGTTGATCAAGATCTACAACATGACTCGGGTCGTACACGTACTTCCTAAGTTGAGAAACATGGAAGACATCGTGCACTTCGAATAGTGACGGTGGTAGGGCAATCTGATATGCAAGTGAGACGACTCGCTTTAGTATTTCGAACGGACCGACAAATCTCGGACTTAGCTTCCCCTTTGCTCCGAATCTGGTGACTTCTCGCATGGGCGAGACTTTGAGAAATACCCGATCGCCTTCAAAGAACTCAAGTGGACGTCGATGCGTGTCTGAGTAGCTCTTCTGACGACTCTGAGCTACCTTCAGCCGTTCCCGAATCAAACAAATCTTTTGGACGGTTTGCTCCACGAGCTCCGGGCCAAGAATTTGCCGTTCTCCAACTTCATCCCAACAGATCGGGGATCTGCACTTCCGTCCATACAACGCCTCATACGACGCCATCTGAATGTTGGATTGAAAGCTATTGTTGTATGCAAATTCGGCTAACGGTAGATGCATGTTCCAACTCGTTTTCAAGTCCAAGGCGCAGAGTCGTAGCATGTCTTCGAGGATTTGGTTAACACGTTCTGTTTGACCGTCTGTCTGTGGATGGTAGGTGGAGCTGAACTTCAACTTCGTCCCCATTGCTGACTGCAGGCTTTTCCAGAAACGCGATATGAATCGACCATCTCTATCGGAGACAATGGATACGGGCACGCCGTGGAGCCGAACGATTTTGTTGAGGTAGATCTGAGCCAAGTGGTCGGCACTCCAAGTACTTTTGATAGGCAGAAAGTGAGCTGACTTGGTGAGTCGATCGACGATAACCCAGACGGCATCATTCCCCCGTTGCGTCTTTGGCACGCCAACAATGAAATCCATTGTTATATGTTTCCATTTTCACTCTGGTATAGCGAGGTTCTGCATCTCTCCGTCCGGCTTCTGGTGCTCGGCCTTTACTCTCTGACAAGCCATGCAATGCGACACAAACAACGTCACATCTCTTTTCATGTCGTGCCACAAAAACGTCGTACGGAGATCTCGATACATCTTTGTGCTACCCGGGTGAGAAGTATAACTAGCATAATGAGCTTCCGTGAGTATCTCCTTTCTGAGGGCTGCATCGTTTGGAACGCACAATCTCCCCTTCACTCGGATCATCCCGTCCGTGCTTACCGCAAAGTCGGTTGCCTTTCCTGCTGAGATAAGACCTTGCGTCTTTTGCAGGAACATGTCATCCTTCTGAGCGGACTTGACTTTTTGTAACAAGTCGGGTTCAAGGCACAGTTGAGCCACTTGCGCTCCCTTTTTGTATCTGATTACAAATGTAATGCCCAAAGCTTCTATTTCTCGACGCAGCTTGTTATCAATAGCCAGACTTCCAACGGATACTCGACTCGGTGCATCAGCTACAACATTGCCCTTGCCAGGGGTGTATCTGATCATCAAGTCAAAATCGCTAAGAAGTTCAAGCCAACGTCGTTGACGAAGATTCAAATCCTTTTGGGTGTAGAGATATTTAAGGCTCTTATGATCCGTATAGATCTCGCACGGTACACCATAAAGGTAGTGGCGCCACAACTTCAACGCGAACACCACCACGGCGAGTTCCAAATCATGGGTTGGATAATTCTTCTCGTGAGGCTTTAACTGCCTCGATGCGAAGGCTATCACTTTGTCCCGTTGCATAAGGACACATCCCAATCCCTTGCCTGAGGCGTCACTGTATATCTTAAAATCATCGGGTCCGTCTGGAAGGGTAAGAATTGGTGCTGAGACGAGGCGCTGCTTTAACTCCATGAACGAAGCTTCACAGTCTGTCCACGCGAACGCTATTCCTTTCCGAGTGAGCTGAGTCAGAGGCGAGGCGATTCTAGCAAAATCTTTAATAAATCTGCAGTAGTAGCCCGCCAGACCAAGGAAACTCCGAATATCGCTAGCTGACTCGGGCTGTTTCCAGTTCACGATGGCTTCTATTTTCTTTGGGTCAACTGAGATGTCCGTTGCAGAAATAATATGTCCGAGAAAGGATATGCTGTCCAACCAGAATTCGCATTTACTTAGCTTGGCATACAACTTGTTGTCTCGAAGGGTTTGAAGCACCATCCGCAGGTGTCCTGCGTGTTCATCCCTATTCTTCGAGTACACCAAGATGTCGTCTATAAAAACGACTATGAATTTATCGAGGAATGGTCGGAACACTCGATTCATCAAATCCATAAAAGCAGCATGGGCGTTCATCAGACCAAACGGCATGACGGAAAACTCGTAGTGTCCATAGCGGGTTCGAAATGCAGACTTGGGCATGTCTTCTGGCTTAATCTTCAGCTGGTGGTAGCCCGAGCGAAGATCAATTTTCAAAAATACCGTTGTCCCTTGCAGCTGATCAAAGAGGTCATCTATCCTGGGCAGAGGATACTTGTTTCTGATGGTGACCTTATTCAGCTCCCGATAATCGATGCAGAGGCGTAATGTTTTGTCTTTCTTTTTCACGAAGAGTACATGCGCGCCCCAAGGAGACGCTTGGACGGATGAACCCACGATCCAGCAAGTCTTGCAGTTGGCACTTTAACTCCTTCAATTCAGCAGGGGCCATTCTGTACGGAGGCTTAGAAATCGGCTGAGTATTCGGGAATGTGTCGATGGTGAACTCGATCTCTCGGTCAGGTGTCATGCCGGGTAGTTCGCTCGGAAACACATCAGGGAACTCCGCCACAACGAAAGAAGACTCAACGTTTACGTAATCCAGCTGTGTGTCCCGAACCGACGCTAGGTATCCCTCGCAGTCAGAGTGTAGCATTCGCCGAGCAGATATCGCCGAAATCACCATGCAAGCCCTGGACGCATCGGCTGCTGGACTACTCGTGTAGCAGAATTCGGCTTCTCCAGGTAGGCGGAAGAATCGTTTCTCTGCACATTCGATAGTTGCCGAGTAGGCGCCGAGCCAATCCATCCCCAAAATGATGTCATAATCCCGAACATCTAGGACTAAAACATCTAACGATAACTTCCTTCCTCCAATACAGACGTAACCACCTTGGCATACTGAACGGACAGGTATTTTCGTGCCAGAGGGAGTGCTAACACTAAGGTCTAAATGCAACGGTGTCATTTCTATATTATTTTTCACGGCAAAATTCGTGGATATAAAATTATGCGTTGCACCAGAATCAAATAGCACACGTGCAGGTATGTTATTAAAAAGCAATATACCTGACACAACGGTGTCTGAGGCTAGAGCTTCCTCTCGTGTCATAGTGTAGACACGATCTTGAGCTTGGCGACGCTCTGGCTGAGGCACAACTCGATTGGCCTGGGGTGCAGGGGCAGGATTCGGATGTTGAGGGCGACGATTTGAGGGAAGCGGACAGACGTCAATCTGATGGGTTGGATCACCACAACGGAGGCATGTCCCAAGCTTCTTACGACAATCTTTCTCAGTGTGCCCAGGCTTCCTACAAAAGTTACAGGTTGGGAATAAATTTCCCTTCTGTTGACTGCCGTTGTTTTGACGCTTTGCAGCGTTGTTTCCTCTTTCGTTGCTATGACGTTTGTGATTGGAGGTATGCACAACGCAGGTAGGAACATGATGATACTGCGGTTCAAGAGAAAGGGCGTGATTCAGGACTTCCCTCATCGTCTGGTAGTGAGGAACGACCACGTGTGCATGGATGGCAGGACACAGACCGCCTTCAAATCTTCGGACACGACTCGCCGCATCAGGTAAATAGGAGCTGGCAAATTTGGCGAGCCGGTTGAATTCGGCAAAATACTGCTTTACTGTCATGCTTCCTTGGCGTAGTTGCACGAACTCGTTCTATTTCTGATGACGTACGGGAGGGGGTATAAACTCCTCTTCAAACGCGCCACGGAAGGTAGCCCATGCGATCGTCTCTTCATCATCATCAACTGGAAGAGATCTTCGATGCACGTCCCACCAATCGTGCGCGTTCAAACGGAGCTGGAGTTGGGCACACGCAACACGCTTCTGCTCGGGTACCTCTAGTAGTTTGAAGTGGTCTTCCAGTTCGGCCAACCAATCTAGAGCCACTATTGGGTCCTCAGTCCCTTTAAATGGCGTGTTACATACTTTTTTGAAGTCGCCAAAGTCGAAGGCAGTCACATCCTTCTTCCTTGGAGTCTGAGGCATCTCGACTTCATAGGTTGCTCCACCGGTGTCGCTGATGTTGCCGTGGACTGGTTGGAGGCTAAGGTCTGAACAATCTGCTGCAGGGTATCTACCTGCTTTTGTTGGACTGAGAATCGGGCTTCTATATGGTCTTGAAATTGGTTTTGCCTTTCTTCCGCTCGCTTCTCGGCCCGTTCATAACCAGCCTCCTCCCTCTGTTGGTTAGCCTCCAACATCCGCATCATTTGCTGAATGGGATCTACACGGGACATAGCTCGCTGGCTTCGAGAACTTCCCGAAGTGCCGTAACTGCTTTCTTGGGCTTGTGTCTCGCCCGGTGCTAGCGCTGACGATTGCTCTTGTGCCATTCCTTCAAAAAAAGGTAAATTACATCATGATCATAATGTATTATGGACTCATTGTATGAACGTATCTCATTTTGGCCTAACGAGTTCAAGAGTTTGCACAGGGATTTGATCGTTAAAGGAACTTTTCCAATACGAGGGTCAAAGGAACTTGAAGTTGTGCTCTGATACCAATATGTCACGTCCCGATTTCGTGGAATCGATAGTCGTCCCCCGGTCGTGACGCCGTGCGGACCTAGATTGCGCACCGCACAAGGCTAAGGTATTTTGCATAGCGAGCACATATTCAGAGTACGCAGATAAATTGAAACACAAGTTGAAACATTGAAAAGTTTTCTTTATTGATTATGAACATATAGTTACAAACTCTTGAACGAGTCATAAGGTTGTCGCACGGGCTTACAAAATGTTGACACAAATGAGATAGTTGTCCTGTACATTACATCAATTTACTAAACTTCAAAATAAGAGACCTCCAGGCGGGATGATGGCTTTTCCTCTGAGCTGCATTGAGTTTAGCTTGCTAGCTCCTGGCTTCAAAATGCTTCAAAAGATGGCACGATCAGGATGCGCCGACAGCTGGACTGGATTGGGCAGTGACTTCAGCTCCTCGCAGGATCTCCTTGGTGCGGGGAACCTGTTTCAACGAGGGTCAGTACATCGAAATGTACTGGTGAAGGCGAGCTAACCCAACTATACCAATCAACACGTTGTTTAGATGAAGCATGCATATCATTTGTGGTTTTTCTATCTTGCCTTAGTTCATTTTACAAGCAAGCAGTATATAGAAATTTCTGAAATGAACTTGCCACCGTTCGGTGACTTTTACCTGCCCGTCTGAACCACCTGCACAATACTTACCATGTCCTTCCCTGTCACGAAGACACGAGTTAGCTTGTACAGGTTTAAATAAGCGTGGGGATTACTGGCACGTTGTCATAATGGACGGTTCTAGTCTCAGTACAGAATGTCATGCAACGCATAGTTCAGGGCGTCACAGGCCATTCCGTCCTATAGCAGGCGACTATCAGGAGTTCCGTCCGGACCGAATCGGTGCCAGTGCCCCAGCGACCGTCCGCAGGAACTAAGACCTTGTGCACAAGTTGTCCGTGATCAAACGTAGTACACTAAGTTAGCAATTAAGGCAATTCAGAGCAATATCAGGCACATGACAGTAACAGGGCAAGATCTATTTTTGCATAGCCTTCATGTTCAGTTAATTGCATGGCAGGATGAGTTCTATACATAGCACAATTTATAGAAGAAGTATACATTCTAACTTGACACATATGCATATGATGAACATTCTGAACGAACTAGCATGCAATAAGGTAACCGTTCACAAGTTTTGGATTGACAAACATAAAGTTATCCAAGTCTATTCCTTTTTATCTTGACATCTTTTAGTTATTACTTGGTATCGTTTGATCGGGACAAGCAAGAATACAAGATTTTAGATGTGAAGACTTGGAAGAAGGGTCAACTGAATCGAATATAAGCCACTCACAAGTTGGTTGGGAAAAGGAAGGAAAGAGGTGTTTCAGGACTCCGCTCGCGCGTCGCCTACTGCTCGTTCACCTGCATTGCCACGAACAGTTGATCAATACCTCTTCCACTCTTTCCAATCTCGAAATTGAAGTGCAGTTCAACGAACGAAAACAATGAAATCCATCGAAACCGTTCAAGAAATCGCAAGCAAATCCGAAAACCAACTCAAACAACGAAAGCAACAAAGCGACAACGAAAACTAGGTAAGAAAACTTGCAGCAGAGAGGTCCCTCCTGACTCTGCCTCTAAGTCGGTCCTGGGGGCACGGTCCACTGAATATGAGAATCGATTCCGAAGAAGCAAATCCATAACGAGGATGGGTTCTTGTTTCAATCTATCCCGATCGAACGATACCGTCTTGTATTTCTTAGCCGCGCTCCCCGAATAGGGGGAACGGGGCACCACAAGTCGCGGCTTTCCGGTGGTGGCGGAAGTGTGGTGGCGACGACGGTGGTGGTGGTGGGCGAGCGGTGCGGCGGCGGTGGTGGCGGCGGCAGTGGTGGCGCCTAGTGTTTGGCGGCTAGGATTTGTGCTCTGATACCATGTAGAATATTTTGGAGTTCTATTTATTTATTTTTAATCTCTTGGCTATATATATATATATATATATATATATATAGCCTTACAACCCTCCATCTTACATAAAATTCCCTAATACATTCTAATATACCAACACATTTATCATTGTAGCAGGAATTACAAGTTGAAGTTTAAACATCCCTTCGGTACAATGTTTTTCCGAAATATGTTCCTTTGTAGGACATCACTATCTGTCCAGCATTGATGTCCATCCTCAAGCCTGCGTTGCAGAGCAGACTTCTTGAGACCAGGTTCTTTGCTATCATCGGTACGTGCTTCACATCCTGAAGCATCAGCGACTTCCCCGAAGTCAGGTTCTGTACCACCGTTTCAGTCCCAAGTACTTCAGCTTGTGCCTGGTTTGCCACCATAACCTTCTCAGTTGTAGGCTTGTAGGTGGTGAACAACTCCTTCTTTGAGTAAACATGGCAGGATGCGCCCGTGTCCACCCACCAGTCGGTGTCGACAACAGTCGTGACAACCTGCGCAATCATAGCAACCTTGTTAGGCTCACCTTGCTCTGTTTGTTTAGGCTTTGATCTGCCGTCACTCCGGTAGTGGCCCTTCTTGCCACAATTAAAACAAGTCACTTCTGACTTGGGCTTTGGCTTTGGGTTGAACGAGGCCGACTTCACCTTCAGATGGGTGAAGTCATTTTTCTTGTTGTGAGAAGCTTTATGCTTTTTCCTGGAATCACCAGCATGTACCAAGTTGGTCTTTGCCAACTGCTTGGACAGGGAGTCAAACTTCAGTTTTCCCCTTGCTTCATCTTCTATGTGAATCCAGTGAAAAAGATCTTCGAGATGGATCTCCATCTTCTTACGGTACATGTCAGTCTTGAAGTTGATCCAGTCTGGAGGAAGCTTGGTGACTATAGCCCCTACCAAGAACTTGTCTTCCTGCTTCATGTTTTCTTCCTTCAGTTTCTGCTGCATCTTCAGAAGTTTCTTGACTTGTGGTAGCATTACCTTCTCGTCTTTAAATTGCATAGTAAAGAATTTCTCGACGAGATGGATTTTTGACATTTTTTCGTCAGTTTTGTAATGCTTCTCAAGAGATTCCCATACATCTCTTGCCTTCTCTTTCTTATTATAGGACTCTGCCATCGAGTCATCCATTGCATTAAGGATCAACAGTCTGCAGAGGTCATTGTCCTCCTTCCACTTGGAGTGCGTGTCCTGCACCACACCAACCTCGATCTCTCCTCCATCTTCGGGGATGGTAGGTTCAGGATCAACCAACACATAAGCAACTTTGACAAGAGAAAGATTTAGGGAGATCATCATCTTCCAAATGTTGTAGTGTTCACCATCAAACTTCTTAAGCTTGTGAAAGCTGGTATCGAGAAGGTTTGATCGGTTCTCCATCTAACTCGGATCTTGCTTTGAGATTGTTATTTTCGATGCTTAACCAAAGATGGAAGAACGCGTGGTCGAGATCAGAGGTTCACACAAAAGTTCCCACTCTGGCTATTCTCTATTTCCACGAAGAACTATATAATGATCCTGATTACAACTTGCTCTCAAGATTACAAATAAATAAACTAAAAAAACTTCACCTTCTTCCTTCCACTCGCAATTGCAGACGGACAGAACGAAATTACAACTAGCAGAAGAGAAGAGAAAGGAGAAGAAGAAAATCTGCTTGCTGGGGTGATGAAGATCATCGTTGCTCAAAGCAAGATTCGTCTCCACACGATCTGCTTCCAGAAACCAGCAAGTTCACATAGAACTTCTGTAACGTTCGCTGTCACCTCTTTTCCGGACTCGCACGAACTTCCTGGACTCCAATGGCACCGGCAGCAGCAACTCTCTTCGTCTCCTGATTCTCGAAGTAAGCTCTCAAAGAGGCACGAAGAGAATATTTATAGAGAGGGTAGAAACCCTAGCCGCCCATAAATTACGGAAATATAAGAACAAATTAATTGCGAATTCCTAAAAGATAGGCACGAATTAATTCAAATCCTACAAAAAAGGATCTGAATAACAGTTCATATCTTTCCATAACCGTTCAAATATTTCTGAAAGCAGCGGCCACGCAAGTAACCTCACATGCGGCCGCTCACGCAGCAGCAGTCCATGCGGCAGCACATGCGACCGTCCATGCGGCCAGCTCATGCGGCCACACATGCGGCTCGCGCATATCCGAGCGCGACGATGCTAAATGCAAAGTGCGCCAACAAATCGGCACTTTGTGCCCCCGAGTTGCTAAGTCCCTTTGGGACTTAGTTCATATGGAAATAATTCTAAGAGCATGACAAAAAGCATAAATGCTTTCATGAGGAGTTAATTCTTTTTTCTCCTAGGAAAACACTCTCATATGGTACCCATGTGCCCCACCACATCCCATGTGCACAACTCAACTCATACAGAGTATTATATTGAGATACCCACTTGGTAGTGTAGCCAATGTGGGACTATCTTTACTAGTCCAAAAAAACAACACCAACAATATATATATATATATATATATATATATATATATATATATATATCTTTGGAACAAAAGAATCATTGTGTCGACCATGTTTTTTCCCATTTTCTCATTTCTCCTTTAATTTGTTTTCTTTGTTTAATTGATCGGGTAAATTTTTTTTGTCAAATCTTGTTTGGAGCTTTCTTATGCTCCCTAGCCTATTCCATTCTAATGGCAGAAAGCTTCGATGATGATGTTGATGATGAATTGATCGGGTAGTCCTAATGTTGGTATCGGACAATATCGGTGAGAGTCAGTATTTGATCGGGATTAGGCCAAAACGATACGATGCATCCAACATGTGTCGGTATTTGTCTATAGTATATTAGAAACATTGTTTCTAAGTTGTTGGTTAATTATTGAATGCTGAAGAACCTCGACAATCTAGAACTAGACTCTCATAATATTTATATGACATTCCCCCTTCAATTTTAATTTGTAGAATCAAACCAAGGGACCATATACGGGAGATGGATCGGTCGACCTTAATGGAGATCCTATTCTGAAGCATCGTACAGGCAACTGGAGAGCTTGCCGATTTATTCTAGGTACCAACAGTGTACTCCCACTATATTATGTTCTTTTATAACAGTTGTCGAATGTTATTGTAATTGAGATTTGATGTATATGTTATAGGGACCGAGTGCTGTGAACGTCTAGCGTACTACGGAATAGCGAATAATCTTGTCACTTACCTCACTACAAGGCTGCACGAAGGAAATCCATCTGCAGCAAGAAATGCTACCACATGGCAGGGTACTTGCTATTTTACACCTCTTATTGGAGCCTTCTTAGCAGATTCATACTGGGGAAGATACTGGACGATTGCAGTTTTTTCAACATTCTACTTTCTTGTAAGTATGGAACCTATAGGCTAGCTTTTATTCTGATAGGGGTGCATCTGCAAAATGGAGCCTTATCAGGCCCTGATTAATCTTCATAGAGCAGATTAAGTAGTTCAAATGGAATTCTCTAACCTGTTATAATGTCACTCAAAGGGAGCTGATTCTCCTGTGAATGAATAGTTTGAATCAGGATCCAAATTCTAGACAAAAACCCAGTTCTGGCTTGATAGATTAGATTAGAACAAAAACCTATGGCTACCCACTTACAAAACCGGAGTTATAGTTGTAAACTATGTGGTAATACTTAAATGGAGGTATTGTATTTGTATAATGTCGTATCCACTGTGCTACTTTGGCACTCCAATACGTGAAGGTGTATGACCTATGTATCCTTTTTTTTAAAAATATATATCCATGAGAATATACACATTATAATGCTAGTGATAAGTTGAAATAATGCTGTCAAATTTCAACTTCAAATGCATCTTTATTTTACTGTACAAATTCTACTTTGGTGAAACATCTTCTAACATTGTTATTTTTACTTCTAACTAGTATATATGTACGTGCGTTGTACGTATTTCATACTACTTGGAAGAACAAAGAATAGTCTTGACAAGAGCAAAGTCTCTTAATTTTTTACTACTTGGGAAGAGCAAATAACAACAACCCTTTTTTTTTTTTCTATGTGTAATTACTTAACTACCCATGTTAAATTTAATGAAAGTAAACATAGATAAAGGCATTTTTTGAACAAAAACTTCCACGATTAAAGCTTGAATTTTATTATTATATAGTATTATAGATTATAGATGATGCTAAACTAATATCGTGAAGGCCGCGACTATGGGACAGGGCGATCCCAGATAACTCATGAATTTGGGATTAGTGAGCATGGCCAACCAAAAGCGCCACCCGTTAGACCCAGAACCTCTAGCGTACTATGTGTGCTATTTTTTCTGAATCTGGTAAAAGAAGTCCGATTCAAGGCATAGTCCATCAAGCACTTCTTCAGACAAAGACAATAGTCACTAAGTGAGATTCAAGGCTGTAGTCCATCTTATCTATGCATAGCATATATCTGCCCAAAAACTCTTCCTTTTAATTTCTTTGTCACTTATATTTCGGAACTTGGCCTTTTAGGGGGGGATTGTTAGCTGTGCTTGAGCAAAAGCTCAACTTCCCTTTTTCCTTTAGTACCACATCGGTTGGACCACCCCCTCCTTGTATGTATATATTAGTTCTTCTTCATTGCTTTCTTAAAGACGTTCTGTGGGGAACCCCTTGGGCCACATGCGCGCGCCGTCGCCGCCGCCCGGCCCGGCTCGGCTCGGCTCGGTTATGTTCTGCGCGCGTAACGGGTGCGGGTACGTGCCCACACCTGCGGGCGCCGAATGCCGATCCAATTTACTCTTCGGGTTCGGGCTGGGATCCAAAAATCTTTTTGCTCCTTTATTTTTTGAACCATTTGACTCATTCAAATTTTAAACATTGAGGCTCTATGTCCAGGTTCATTGAACCTTGTGACAGCTTCTGTAACAGCTCATTTGACAGCTTTCCTCCATGTTTCTTTCCTTTTGTAATTGCTCCTTAATGGCCTGTTTATGAGCCATTTACTGTCATGTCCAGTGGTTGTGTCTAGGGACTGCCTATATATTGTGGTCTCCTCCTCCTTTATTTTTTACAGAAAATTATCCTACGTTAAACCTCTATCTCATTCCTCTCTCGGACCACATTCCGTTCTCTAAATCCTTGCTCTGGGCAGAGCTAAGTTCGGTCCCTCTCTCCGAGTTGTGTGCAACGAAGAGAAACCGGTACTCTGGGGGTTTTACCACTATGAGCTTTCGAGAAACGTCTGCACATAGACCTCGGATCAACTCTTAGGGTAGTGCTTCGTGCACGACTTCCCCGGAGGCCGGTAACAATTCTTTACTTTCTTTGTTCTCATATCAACCTCTGGAAAATAATATATATATATTATAAATATTAATAACATATAGTATCCTAGATATTTCAAAATTGTTGTATCCTCGTTTCCGTATCTTGGAGTATCATATCACCATTTCCATACACCTGAAACATAGGTTGAGGTGGGTAGGAGTGTGGTGAGAAGGAGGGGGGCATGTTTACCTAATGATGGCCAAACCTCAAAAGGGTTGAAATTTACTGAAGCAGGTAAAGTACGACTCTTACATAGATGTGAAGAGTCCAACATCTCAAACATAAATGAGTGAAAACTTTATTTGACTTCTTCTCTTCTTAACATGTTCCAAGTATTTTTGCTTTCTTAATTGCTAATGATGTCTTTTTACTGAAGGGGATGCTTTCACTGACTCTTTCAGCATCGGTATCAGCGTTAAAACCTCCTCCCTGTGTGGGCTCTGTTTGCCCAGAAGCAAGTACATCTCAAGTTCCTGTTTTCTTCTTCAGTCTCTATTTGATTGCACTTGGGACTGGCGGCATCAAGCCTTGTGTCTCATCCTTTGGGGCCGACCAGTTTGATGATACTGATCCTGTAGAAAGAACTAAAAAGGGTTCTTTCTTCAATTGGTTTTATTTCTCTATCAACATTGGTTCTCTCATATCTGGCACTGTTCTCGTTTGGATACAAGACAATCGTGGGTGGGGTTTGGGCTACGGAATTCCTACATTATTTATGGCTTTAGCTACTATTAGTTTCTTCTCAGGCTCCAAATTGTATAGATTTCAGAAACCAGGGGGAAGCCCTCTTACAAGAGTGTGCCAAGTGGTTGTTGCGTCCTTTAAGAAGAGGAGTGTGGAAGCGCCTGAGGATAGCTCTCTTCTCTATGAACTATCTGGAAACACTTCAGCAGTCGAAGGGAGCCGGAAACTGGAACATAGTTCCGAGTTTAAGTACTTCTCTAACTTCTCTGAAATATTATGTCCTAGCATATCTTAGTCTTAGTATGAGTAGTTTCTTTGTATTTCCATACCACTAGCAGCTTCGTTGACAAGTTTGACTAGAACTTGTTTTTTTTTTTTTTTGGTCAACTGCATTAACCTAGGCTGATAATTTTATGGATAAAAATTGGATGTAGTAAAGTTGCTATTAGAATGTACTCATTGTTTTATTAGGGTTGGAGATTATTATAAGTGGAATCAACAAGGTATAAAGGCTGCGTTTGACACCAAAGAAAGACTTTGACCTGTAGATCCTGCCCTATATGTTTCATGTAACCAACTGAAAAATAATTAAATCATAATTCATTCATGAATTATGTTTCATGTCTTTAGAATGCATCTATGGCACCTCGTAGGCAATCCCTAACAAGTAACAACCAAGACATATTTCATAGATGCATATAGAACTGGTAATTATATACAGCTATTTTTCATTCATGATAAAATTCAAGTCCTCGGCCTTCACAACTTTGGACCATAAGCATGACTGAGATAAAAGCTCTCACTCCTCGAACAGATTTGTGGTTCAAGGTATCCCCTCGGAAACCCAAAGGCATAAATCCTTCACTCCTCCCACCTCGGTATGAAGAGAAGTACTGTTACATCTCTAACCCTCCTCATGAGATTACAATGGCCGAGGGAACTCCCTCGTATAGCTATTGAAACATCACGTACAAGGAATACAACTCAGAATCCTTGTTACAATCATCCTAGATCACAGGAATAATATCCACTAGTAGAGGGAGCCAAAGCATTAATTAGGAAGCCCTAGAATTTCCAACTTATGCCCAATTTTGGCAGCATATATTCTTGACATTACACCTCCATTTTGACTAGCAAATGTCTGAATCTGGTGTAAGTTTTGTGGATTTGTGAAATGAAGCTCCGGACGTTTATGACATGTTTGGTTACTCTTTTTAAAGCAGTTTTCTAAGTTTAAATGGTAAAGTTGCCAAAAACAGCATTTGGCTGCTGCAACTAAAGTTTTGCTTTTTCAATTTTTTTTTTGGAAACCTACTTTTAAACTCAGTTTTGCTTCATTCTTCCAAGAAAAACAAGTCGGCTCCTTTCCTAAAAAATATTTCCCAATTTTTCTTCCCTTCTTTCTCTCTCCTGCTCATTTCCTTCCTCTCCTCAGACCGTGTCTATCACCATCTCTGTCGTCCTCTAAAAGCTAGACTGTCGAAGTCAATCTCAGTGGAGGCTGTAGCTGGTGGTGCTTGATGACAAGACCTTGCCGCCCTCTACTCCGCTTCAGCGCGGCCACCGAGGCGGACAGTTACTCCCCCACCGGCATCGAGCGGAGATCGACATTGGGTTCAGCGGCATCACCACACTCCCGTTCGGCGTATACTTCCTCGGCCGTCCCCTCGACTGGAACTACCATCCCCTTGCTCCCTCGCTTCGCGTACGACTCAACGCCGCTCCCCCCGAACCAAGAGAAGGATGCGGCCCCGCCATATCCCCTCTCTGTCGACATAGATGTGGCCCTAGCCGTGGCCACTCCAGCGAAGAAGAGACACGGCCGCTCCGGCAAATTTGGGTGCAGTTGGACACGAGCAGATGTCGCTGGACAGTTTTTTTAAACGTAACTAAAAAAAATTATTAAAAAATTATTTTCTAAAAATATTTTACTAAGCAAATTTTTTAACTTTTGTTTTTTAAAACTATTTTTCAGATGAAAGTAACCCTAATGCAAACTCATAATTTGTATATTCAGAAAACAACTTTATAACATTCTCTAAAAACTGTTTTCAAAAAAAAATAAAAATAAAAAAACCTATCGACCCTTAGTTTCCAGAATTTCTGTTTCTTATAACTTGTGTACCCCAAGTTATGTTCAATACAGTGAAGGAATGCCGGAGTGAACTGCAGGACCAATAAGTTGGTTTTGACACCTTGGTTCTAATCTCGCCTGCTCTTCCACGGCTATTCATAGAGGTCTCCTGATACCCTCATCCCATCTTGTCGAAGATCTTCTGTACCTTGGCATCGATCACCACTACCTTCAGGATCATCTCATTGTGTTCTACCAGTGTTTGCCAGTGTTCCCAGTGACTTCTTTGACACCTAAATGAAAGAACTGAACATATACATGTATCAGGTCATTATCACATTGTGTAGCACTTCTACTGGTTCAAGTCAAGGAAATGGAACCTTGGGCTCTGATTATATAAAGAGCAAGAGAAGGACTTAACCAAAGAGCATAGCTGGATTAAAGGACAGGGACTAGGAGAGTAAATTTTGTCAAAATAAAATATTGCATTGTATAGTACTACAAGATTCATCCATGTGTTAACCATGCCAAAATAATTATGGTTCATCTTTCAGAAGCATTTATTGGTTAATTCACAGAGTTTGCATCTGGAACCAGTAACACACTGGAATGAATGTATTTCTTTCTGTGATGTTTATAAGGTGTGTTTTGTACAGGTTCCTTGATAAGGCTGCCGTTGTGTCAATCCTGGACGCCAAGAATGAAAACTTGTCAGATCCGTGGAGGCTCTGTACGGTCACCCAGGTGGAAGAGCTGAAGATACTCCTTCGTATGTTCCCTATTTGGGCCACAAGCATCGTCTTTGCTGCTGTCTATGCCCAAAACTACTCCATGTTCCTGGAACAAGGAATGGTTCTAGACAAAACCATAGGCTCTTTCTCCATTCCTCCGGCCTCTTTGTCAAGCTTCGGTGTTATCAGTGTTCTTATCTTGGTTCCTATCTACGATCGCATCCTTGTTCCAATTGCAAGAAAATTCACCGGCAAGGAGAGAGGGTTCTCCCAGCTCCAAAGGATTGGTATCGGGTTATTCATATCTATACTTGCAATGACATCAGCATCATTGGTAGAGATCAAGCGATTGGAAATTGCCAAGGCTGAAGGTCTGATCAACCAGAAGGTTGTGGTTCCAATGAGCATTCTTTGGCAAATTCCTCAGTATTTCTTGGTGGGCGCAGGTGAAGTGTTTACTAATATTGGGCTGCTCGAGTTTTTCTATGAGCAGTCTCCAGATGCCATGAGAAGTTTATGTACTGCTCTCGCTCTCCTGACGACATCGCTGGGAAGTTACCTGAGTGCATTGATTCTGACCGTTGTGACTTCGGTAACGACGCAAGGTGGCGAGCCTGGGTGGATTCCAGATAATTTGAATGAGGGGCATCTCGATCGGTTCTTCTGGTTGATAGCAGGACTCAGCTCCCTAAATCTTTTTGTGTATATTTGTTGCGCCATGAGGTATGAAAGCAAGAAAGCTTCTTGAGCTTTTGTTGGTCAGTGATGATCTGGTTAGTGTACTTAGGTTGGTATATTCAAACTATACAGATCTAATAACCAGAATAATCTATTATAAAAAATATTTCTTATTTGGTATCCACTTAATAATATGTAATGAATATGTTATTTGACATCAATGTTTATAATCATAAATAAGCATCCTATGTACCAAAACTGAGCAAGAATAAGTTCTGTCCATCTTTTGAGACGATCTTTCCCATCTCGTATTGCTTATAAACTGTTTGTAGCTCTTCGGCCTCATTTGGTTCGCAGAAACGAAAGGAAAGGATATTAATTCTTTGTTCTTTCCTTTCTTTTGGGAAATTGCAATTCCCATCAAAGAAAATTTGATGGATGGAAAATTGATTTCCTTACGGTGGGAGAGTGAATTCTTGAGTGGGTTGTTGGGGGAACCATTTTTTTCCTATTTTTATTTCATTTGGGAATTATTTTAATTTCCTCCTCTTTTACTTTGGCCTCCAAACATAGAAAAGAAATGACTTTTCTTTTTCAAGGCCATGATTCCGCCCAAACGAGGCCTTCCTGTGTCATTTAAGGCTTCCAACCTATTCGGTTATCCCCTATCTTTGTATTCTGCCTAAAAATTATTTGGCCTTTGTGGATACTCTGCCTTTGGGTTTGTAAAACTCCTTGAGGAATGAAGTATCTTTTAAAATGGGTGATAGAATTGTACTACTTTATATATTGACTTCTTAAGTAGGATTCCGACCTTGCTAAGGATGTTGTTTTTGCAAATGAGTCTGCTTCTGATGCCTTGAGTAGGATTCTGACCCCCATTTACTAATTTTTTTTTTTTTTCATATATCTAGCTCCGCCACCAATCGGCAGAGATGGGATTCGAAACTTGGTCTACTCCAAGGTGGCCCACCACATTACCACTAGGGTAATGCCTTCAGTATTAACCCCCATTTACTATTCACAACTCTATTATCCCCCACTTTTAATTTTATTAATACTACCCCTATTTAGTATTAAAATAATATTCATATCTTTACCAAGGTTCAAATACCTGGTTTTGGTATCGTTATGAAGATCAGTTTCAGCACTTTCGGAGAGTTTTAGTTTTGAATTGATGATTTGGGTAGTTTCAGCAGTTTGCGGATGATACTTAAAACCTTTTATCTTCAGATGCCCAAATGCCTCTTAAAGTTGAAGGTATTTATTTTACATTATATCATATGATACACATACAAGAATATGGCACTATATGGACACGATATGGACACGGTAATACAGAGACAACATCGCAACATAGACACAGGCAATGAAATTTCGGAGTGTGTGCTTACCAAATTATATACAGCAAGTAACTGCCCAGAGGCAACTTGCGGTGTTGGAGAGCTATGATCATCTAGTTTGTCAATTGTTCAGTGCTTTAAGGAAGATTGCACTTTTATTTTATTTTTACTGTTTCTTTAGACTTGTAAATTTTGCAACCTCTGTTATTGATGGTCTTTCTAGTTGGAGAAGTTCATGTGGAAGATTCTTATAAGAGAGGTAGGTTTATGTTGTTCTTTACTGTCTGCTTCCTTTACTCGTTAGACAGAAATAACAGATTTTTTTCAACAGTAAACAAGGTTGTAAAAGTTGCTATGCACTGGTCGGTTGGGCACCAGGTACGTGGCGTCTAGCCCATCTAGACGGATGTGTAGTTAGCCGTCTAGTTATAGGCGGTTAAAAAAAACAGAAAAACCAAAAATCATGCTAAAAAATACGAGAATTTTTCCTAAAAGCTAAAAACATGCATAGTCGGATATCGGAGGGGTACTAGGTGGACGCATAGGCGGCCAACAGTGGGTACTGACTGTCTAGGCCGATTTTTAGAAACAGTAGTTCATCACTGAAGCCCAAATTGGTTCCAGTTTAACTCTACCTCTCTTTTTTCTGATACCTGGATCATAAACAGTGACCGATAAATCCTAATATAAGATAACTTCATAGAGCCCCAAAGGTTTTCCGGAACACATCGAGGATTAGGATCTTTACACAATAACAAAATTCAGATTTGTGTAACAGTCGGTGTTTGCAATAGATGTAGTTGCTGCTGCTATAATTTCTCTACAAATTTGAAGAACTCCACAACTTGGCGGCAGCCAAGCCAAAAACCATTGGCCTCATTTGGTTAAGGAAAGGAAAGGGAAGGAAAGAAAAGAAAATCAATTCCATGTTTTTTTTTTTGAAAAATTATAATTTTTATTGATTTTTCTTTTTGGTGTTTGAAAATGCCAAAGAAAAATTGGGACGGAAAGTGAATATTAAAAGTGGAAAAGTGACTACTTGGGTTGATGAAGGGAACCATTTTCTTCATATTTTTCTTTCCATTGAAAATCACTTTCTTTTCCTTCTCAATTCTTTTGACACCCAAACATAGGAAAGTAATGACTTTCATTTTCCAACTCAATAATTCTGCGAACCAAACAAGGCTTAAAAGTAATGTTGTTCCAGATTGTCTCGAGAGGAGTACATTTTTTGTTCACCCACCAAAATTTGGTTGACCTTTACCATTCCACCCAGAATTGTCACGCGTTCACCTAAAAAAAACTTTTTAGAGTTTTTTTTTTTTTCACCCACCAAAATTTGGATAATTTTTATCATTCCACTAAAAGATTGTCACGAGTCTATCTAAAACTATATTTTCATTATTATAGGATAAGAAAAAATAAATAAAAAATAAGAAAGAGGCTAACTCTAAATGTAGCATCCTTGATAGAGTTTTCTATCTGTATGGCATATGAAAATAGGTCACACAATATCTTTTATAGTTGAATTTCTATATAAAAAAAATACAAAAACATAAATCTTAAAAGGATCTAGAAATTCCTAAAAATAGAAATAACCATTAGAGGGGCCTTAATGACCAGATAATACATGTAGAGAATCCTTCAATTCTGTCCAACCAATCTGAGTTATTTAGACAACTTCTGCAACCTAAAGTACTCCTCCCTACACCCATAACTCCTCTCTGGTCCATGTCACGTACAGATTGGATTCATATCCACTGCATAAATATCCTACCCATTCGCCAAAATAATCAGGTTGGTTCCGTATGAGGTCCACAAATGTTAGTATAGTCAATAAAAATAAACTCAAATTTATAATTCTTAATATTCTATACTTTACCTCTACATTTAGTTTTACTATCGAGACTAAGTTCAGTCCATATTGTTGTGTAGGGGTGATCATTTTGAACTGAATGAACCGACAATCAAATCGAAGTGAATAATAGATTCGGTTTTGGTTTTGGTTTCGAAAATACTAAAATATTATATTCGGTTTCGATTTTTGGTTTCGTTCCAAAACCGAAAACTAAATAAAACATATTCAATTATATAAATACTATCAATTCTATACTTATTTTGTGATTAAAAATGTGTATGTTTTGAAAATAATAATTCTATGTATGTGTTTTGAAGTCCAACTTTTATAATTTAACAACTAGTTCAACTTTGGACATAATTTTGAAATACAACAAATATGTGTATAAAAAAATATAATTTTTAATATAATTTAACCACAATGTCAACTTTGGACTTGACTCATTAAACAATAGAGATAGTCCAATCGAATAAACCGAATCGATTATTCGGTTCGATTCAGTTTTGATTTTGGTTAATTTCGGTTCGATTTTGATTTTGAATTTTTAGAATTTTGGTTTATTCGATTTTAACTATTTCGGTTTAGTTGAAATAGAATAAATCGAACGTTCACCCCTCCTGTTGTGCACAACGTGAAAACAAACACAATATAACTTACCTTACGATGACATGAAAAATAAGCAAAACACAAATACCAAATTAATAACACAAGAACGCAAATATGTGGTTCAGTCAAACTAGATCTACTCCACAAAGCAAAAAATAATAAATACTTTATTAAATCTATCAAGAAAAATTAACAAGGATTCCAATCGCACACCACAATAGCAATCCTCCCTTATCGATGAGATCTCTTAATTCTTATTTATCAAT
The DNA here is from genome assembly GCA_036927795.1 of Iris macrosiphon. Lineage (NCBI taxonomy): Eukaryota > Viridiplantae > Streptophyta > Magnoliopsida > Asparagales > Iridaceae > Iris > Iris macrosiphon. Next base: position 142,468,353 of record JAYESA010000016.1, read on the forward strand.
GAGATCTCTTACTTTTTCTCTTGAAGACTCATTTAATGACTCATGTAGCACATCCTAAACAAAATGCTTTCTTGCTCTAGCACACAATAGCCTCATGCAATAACTCTTCAACCCCACTTAAGGGGCTTGTATGAGAGCCTTAAATAGGTTTATAAACTTTAACCTAAATTATTTGAACAATCGAAATAGCAACTTTAGATATGAAATTTTCACTAATTAAAGCAAGCTGCTATGTCACGGACATACTATCAATATACTATTAGATCCAAATTTTAGGCCCCCAAACTTGGACAAATTATGCACTTTCAAGCATATATACCTATGATATGTAGTCGATATACCTCCCCCCGATACATGTTCTATTTTGCCTTCTTCAACTCCTTTTGAACTTCTCTAAAATCTTCAAACGAGTGTTTGTGGCTTTCCTTTAGTGGAGACGAGCCAAAATCACAACACATATAGGATAGGATCTACGCAGTCCATGAATCTTGTGGCAATACATTAACTATAGGATAATAAATAAATGGGTTATTTTGTATAAGGGTACCAGGTTTAGGATCTAATTAGGCTTTGGGTACTGAGTTTGTCCGTTTTAGACTTTAGGTACTCGAACTTTTTAGTGACACATTTTAGTGACGAATATTCGTCATTAAAAGACTCATTTTGTCACTGAAAGTCCAATTTCGTTACTAAAATGTGTCACTAAAAAAGTTCGAACATCCAAAGTCTAAAACGGACAAATTCAGTACCCAAAGTCTAATTAGGTCATAAACCTGGTACCCTTATACAAAATAACCCTAACTTTCACAATACAAGTCATATGGACCCAAATCTTGATCCTATGCGTATCCCTAAACCAAGTGATAATTCATAATGGTTAAATGCATGAATTAGAGTCTAAATTAAGGGACATATTTAGAATTTACCTATTAGAAGATGGATTCCCAATAAATTATCCAATGGACATGATCCGGACATGATCTCCTTGACACAAGCTCCTCTTCCAAGTGCTCCTTACAAATCCAAGTTCCAATGCTCCTTACTAATAAAATTGAGAGGGAAATGAGGGTGAATTGGTGGAGGGATGAGTGAATTGGGGATATAGAGAATTGGGGATCTCAAAATGAATGAACAAATGGAGAGCACACACAGAGAGAGAGAGAGAGGCTATATGTGGTTGGCCCCCTTTCCCCTTCTCCAAGTCATCCACAATTGTCTTCAATGCCCCTACATGATAAATTATGTAGGGTAATTAAGGATGACTATTTTGGGAAGTTTCTACACTAATGCAAATTAGTCTAATCCTCCTAATTAATTAGAGAAAAAGGGTCTAATGAGCCTAGTCTATGTTGGGCTCACTAGTTGTCATGACAAGTCTTATTGGGTTCACTAATGTCAAGTCTAAAAAATAGCACTATGATAATTATAAATCACTAGAAATAAAATAACTATGCCAAATGACTAAATTATCCTCATTTAGAAAAGTGGGGGTGACAAAACAATATCGATCTTTGGATAAAATCAGGTAAGGTCGAGAGTCGAGTCCGAATTTTTGGCCGAAATGGCATCCCTATTCTAGACTAGTAACATGCACGTGTATTGCTTGTGCGTAAAAAAATGTTAAAAAAATTTAAATATGAAATTATTATAAATATTGTCGTTCCTAGGAATCGAACTCAAGCAACCAAAAAAAAATCCCACCTTAATCATTTGAATTAGAATTGTTTAGTTATAAACAAATAATATTAGATAGTTAAATAATGAGTTATTTTTGAAAAAATAATTAGTGGGATATTTACAAACGGCTTAGATGGCTCAAATTTGAACCATTTTCAAGCCTCATTATTATAAGAGTAGAGATGTATGATTAGATCAGTAACAAAATTTCTAGTTGTAGGTCATCACTTGGCACTACCAAGCACGGCAAAAGAAGAAAAGAAAAAAAGGAAATTTTAAGTTGTCCCCCACTTTATTTCCCATATTTTACGGTGCATCCCCAATATTTTTCCATAATGTATAGTTTTTTCATTTTTGACGGAATTCGTCCATGACTGACGGTCAACCCATTTGACCCAAATTTTTAGAAGAAAATATCCATCCCCCGATGTACTGTCTGCACCCCCCCACCCCACCCCCACCGTTGGCCACCTTTCTTCCCTGTTGTGCCGCGCAGACGCCCCTCCCCATCGCTGCTCCCTTCCCCGCCCTCCACCGTTGATCCCTCCCCCTCCCGCCCCCCACCGTTGCCCCTTCCCCGCCCCCACCGCTGTGTTGGGAACGAAAGCGCAAAAATCATTACCCAAACCAGAGAATACTTGCGAGAGAACTGAGCAAAAAATGCACAAACCAAAAATGCCAAAAAAAATCGCAGACACGGCAATTTTTGACGTGGAAAATCCTTACAAAAAAAAATCATGGGACGATCGGAGTCAAACCCTGAAAAGCCTCCACTAATGGAATAAAAATACACCAACTTCTTACAAACTTCTCACCGATCCAAACGCATCATCACAACTCTTTGGAATATAAAATAGATTACAACCACGAAAAAAAAAGACTATGAGAAATACCCCAAATTTATCTCCTTCTCTGAAACGGCCTCCAATCCTTCTTTCTCCTCTCCATTGTTGTAAAAGTACTCTTGCCTCTTTTTGCAATATTTTGAGATATATTTTAAGGCTAGGTGTGAGCACCCTGATTTTTTTACATAGGATTAGTTCGGCAATTAATATTTTTTATTATAATATTTATTCGATAACTTAATTGAACTTTGGAAACCAACCCCCATGGTTTTAAGATCTTGAGTGCAACACTAGCATTTTTCTTCCAACCAACCTAGCATGCACGACTTAGACGAGTCAAATTAGGCTCCTGCCTTGACTGTCCCTCACAAATTCACAATTTCATTTCTTGTTTTGGTCGCACAACTTTCACAACACAATTACGAGGAAACGATGATTAATGAACCATTTTATCGTGGTGTACGATTTTAACACGCCACCCAACCCATTGCTTCCAACTAAATCCATGTTATGAGCCTAACTGGTCCTATTACGCACTTGACACTCGAGTTGCGTTATTCGAACCCCCTGCATGCTCCCAATTTAATATTAAGTAGAAAATAGAATTTATGAATTTATTTAATTATTTTAATATTCATTAATACTTTTTAAATACTTTTTTAATTAATATAAATTTGGTTGTAGATTATTTATTGGAGGAAATATAAATTTTCTAGAATTTTTTCAAGTGCCTAACTATTTTTGGGAATTTTTTACATATAATTATTGTATAAACAAAACAAAAGAAAAAAAGAAATAAACCTAAGACCCTAACCCTATCCGTTAACCCAAACCCAAACCCATTAACTAAACCTAAACTCTAAACCCCTCATCCACGTATATTAGCCTTTCCCCCTCCTATATATATATATATATATATATATATATATATATATATATATATATTACAACCTAAAACCCTAACCCACGCCTACACCACTTACACCACCCGCCGGAGCAGCAGACCGCCGCAGCCCCGACGACTGCCGTCCGCAGCGCCGCTACACGCGAGAAGCAGCAGCAGCCGTCGCTGATCGGCCCCCCCTCCCCCCCCGCGCGCATGCTCACAATCTTGCGCCCCCCCTTCGCGCAGAGCTTCTGCCCTCCTCGCTCATCCGTTTTGTGTCCCGTCTTCGCTGGTATGTTCACAACGTAACCCTCTAGATTTCCTTTAAGTTGAACGAATTTAAGCACCCGAGTTTGATCGAAAAATCGACCGAACGTTGGCCGAAAAACTGTTCAACAATAGTTCAGAAATTCAGTCAAAGTACCCATGTTCATGTCCAATTTTCTACCAACTCGTTAATTATTTTCAAAATATAATTGAAGAAATTTCTTCACAATATGACCAAAATTTTTACTATTCTTTTAGTTTTTATTAGTTTGCTATAATGGTTAAATTATTCTGGTTCCAAAACGACCAAAAACTTGTTTTAAAAATATCCAAAATCTCGCGATACGTGGTGCGTCCAGCCAAACGAGATGACTTCGTCGTGTGCGAGCTGTATCAAAAGGCACGTAACGTAAACGCGGATGTGTTGGCTTTCGCGAAACCTGATTTGGATGTGCGTGTACACCGGAATCAACGCATATCCGTCAAAAAATACTGTATCGGCTTGTTCTGACACTCGCCATAACTTCGTGTGTACTAGTCGATTCGTAACAAAACTTATGTCATTGGATTCACAGCGTTACGCTGGTTCTGTGACCCAAGTTTGGTTCAAATCGAAGAACGTTGACGAAATACAGTTTCGTGGGCCCTACGGTTCCATACGATAGACGATTTCGTGATCGGCTTATCGGAATCCAGTTCTAGACGTTCCGTTGAGTTTGTATCATCGTTCTGGACTCATAGACATTAAGTTTGATGAATTTGGAGAACTTTACCTCTGACACATTTTTCGGTGCGAAGTGGGCCACATGTGGACACCGCTTTGACCTAAAACTGTCAATTTTATCCCTGTGTCCAAATTGGACTTATGGGTAGTCAATCTTAGCTATTTCAAGTATTTTGAGAACATTGGTGATGTTTGTTTCAGCATCCGAAGGTGTACATACAGATTCTACTTTCCCAGAAATAGTTGACGGAGTTCAGAACCCAGGCAAGTGTACCTTGTCAAACCTGCAGAGATCATGTTATATTATCTGCTTGTTTTTTTGTTTATATATTTATTATGTGTTGTACCTGTTCAACCTAGGACCGTGAGACGTTGCTTAGCATCCGAACAAGATTCGGGTGTCGACGCCTTACGCGGAGTCGTACAACGTCACCTAGAGAGTTGATTCCACGATACTATTTTTACGTGCTTGTTTTACCAAGTACGCCATAACGTAGTATGACACTTGACACTATTTCATATGACAGAATCTTTTCTAAGTTATTCATGATGATTCTGTATAGGCTTACAAGATTCGTGATATGAGACCTGCATATTACATGGATATTATTATGACTCGTTGTACTAGCTAGAGGTCATGATCTTACGTGTTATGGACATGAGACATCGTGGACATGAGATATGAGGTTACATTGGGTGGGGAGAGACACACATGCTATAGGCTGATTATTTATATATATATACTATTGGAGGTGCCTTAGACTCTGTCTCAGATCTTTGGCACATATATTGGAGTCGTGATACTATTTGCTGCTATGGGCTCCCCGACACAGAGCTTGTAGTGGTCTCAGCCTGAGTACTAGTGATGCTCTCATTTTGTATTTCACTTAGCTGGTTACATAGCTTGCCCTGAGGATCTGTTTATATTTACTTACTGTATTTTATTTGGCTTGAGTGTTTATTGTACCTTGCTATATCCCCTGAGGACCTGGATCTGGATTATGTCCCTAGGTGTAAACGATGAGAGCTATCCCGAGGTTTACGGGGCAGGTGCTACTATTGGAGACGTACAGGTTGCAAAGGACGAGGTTATTCCAGAGGACTTCTCTTGAGAACACAGTATTCTCATCATTCTTTTATTATGCTTAGTGTTCTTAGATATTTGATCTTGTAATGACTCCTGGATATTTGTACTTGGAGTTATTTTTCTTTCCATTGTGATGACGGGTTTTTTCCCGTGACATTTTTAATATTGCTTTGGTTGGACAGATTATTTTATGTTCATTATGACTGGACTTGTCTCTTTGTGATTGTGATGCTTATTGTGGATGAGATTAGATATATAAACTGTGACAGGTATTCGTAGACAATTTTTATGTATTACAGCTTAAGTGTACTCTAACGGGTCCATTAAATTGGGTTTTTCCATTGGAGTTGTGCAGCTGGCCATTGCCACGTGGCTAGTCCTTGGTATTTTGGGACTGTGGCGTGATATAGTTTTTGTGGTGGCTCATGCATGTCTACGAATATATTGCTTTGGTTTCAACTAAGGGACCGAGCAAGCCTACGATTCGGATAAGAATTAATTTATAGGATCTCATCCACATATTGATACGTTCTTGACCTCTATATCGGATTCGAATAAATTTCTTTACTTGCATCATGCTTGATTCAATGACCCTACATTGTTCCCTACAGAAGAAGAGAAGGCGGAGAAATTCTTTGACGGACTTGAGCTTGGAGTTACAGATATTGATTGGCACAGTTGCACCTACTTCTTATACGGACGTCCTTGCCGCAGTTCGACGCATGGAGCACATCCACAGGAGGGAGTCCATCCAGAAGAGACCGTACACATTAGTACCCGCTCGAGCACCACACAGAGAGCCTCCAAACCAGATCATATTTTATTGCTCAACCTACAGCTCCAATGTGTGCCAAAATTCGTAGTCCATGCTCGCTATCCTTCGATTCACCCATCGCTCGCTCAAGTGTATCCCAACTGTTTGTTCTTCATGCTCAACTCTCTCTTTGCATCCATGAATGCTCCACCGAACTCTTAAATCATGCAAGCGAACTCTGATATTCAGTTTTCCATCTGATCGATCTTCACTTGTTTCCAATACTTCGTCCGCATCAATCCTTCTAATTCCAAACACTCTTTTCATTGCTGATTTCGTTCTCTTCCATCACTCAAGTCCAACGATACTTCCATTGCACAAGTCCGTTCTTGATTTCTCAAGTCTAATGTATTGAAGAATACCTGAGTCAAATTCTATTGCACCATATACCACTTGAAAATAGAGTCGCTCTAGCGCTTACTCTGTGTCGACAAACGTCTATTCCAAACCAACTATTCTGGGGTAAACCTGTCGATCGCAACTCAATATTCGCTTGCTCCATGTTCCATTTCCTAACTCAGCCGATGTGCACCAACCAACTTATATTCCTGTTACCCTTGTGCATTGAGGCAAATTTTTGTAAGATCTTGTCCAAAATATTCCAATGTCACTTAACTATGCGATATACCATATACTACTCAGAATCAAGTCGCTCCTTACGTTACCCTTCTTTACACTGATCCAAGATCCGTTCGAACCATCCCTTATGTGTGATCCTGCCATCCCCAACTTAAGTCTGACACGAAATTCAGCCATCGCATGAACCATCTAGCTCTTTTATCAATCACGCTATGCAACTTGTGTTATGTTTCATTCTCAATACTTTCAACAATTTCTCAAACCGTCCGATACTTTCGCTACACGAGCAACCCGTGCAACGATCTCTTGAAAATAATCCAACCCAATACTCAATTGTTTCTCACATTTACTGTACGAGCAACTTGTGCAACACTATCCTGATATCCCCAAGCCAACTCAAACCTGCTCAACCAATGCACCACACAAGCAACTCGTTCAATGCTCTCTGTGATATACCCAGCCAAAATTCAAACTCCATCCAACACATTTGCTACACGAGCAACTCGTGCAATGATCCATTTTCATCCGATGCTTCTACTCACAACATGCCACATAACCAATTTTGTCTGCCAACCAACTGCTCCACTGATGCAATCAAAATCTTCCCGAACGATAAGCCAAACCAACGCAATGACACACCTCTCAACTTGCTGCACAAATGCAACAACGCCATACAACTTGCTAAACAAATATAACAACGCCCAACGACGCTAAGGATCTACCGAAAACCAACGAAAGCAACCCAACGAAGAACAACATGCACCAACGACCAGCAAATATGTAGACTTATTGCATGAAACATCTAATGCGGCACCGAGTAGAGCCAAGGGCTAAACAACACGCGAAAGCTATTTAGAGTTTGTGATAAACTAAAGGACAAAGTCTGAGGGAATGAACCGGGCGCTCTGATACCAATATGTCATGCCCCAATCTTTCGCAAGCTCGATCGTCCCCGCTGAATGTGAATCACTACGTTGCAGCACTCCCGCATGACAATCATTCTCATCGTGACGTGATACCGTACGAGCCTGGAGTTATGCTCGCACAAGGCGATGTTGTCAAACATTAAAGTTATCATCGAAACGACCAAGTTGCAGCGAAAGTCAAGTATTGTATACCAAGCACACATCAGAGTATACGCAGCGAAGCTCTTGATAGGGTCCAAATAAAATACCACAAAGGAGAATGCCACGAAGGCGATGCAACACTCTTGCTCTTTCTCTTGCCCATAAAGGTACTTACTGTTCATATATCATGTCCCTTATATCCAAACAACTCCACTACACATACGTACCTGAAATAATATCCACAAACGTGGGTTATTACACAGCCGTACTGATGAGAGGGGTAACCCACTCATCTAAACCGACACTAAGCATAATAGTGAATGCAAACAGTTATATGGTGATATTTCTACTTGAATATTAGATTCTTTTCATGGCAGAGGTATGACATGTTAAGAAAAACTGTAAAGTAGGTTAAACATGCAAGCATTCAACTGCAGTAAATATACAAGCAGTTATATCCAACTCAAAAGGAAACTAGCATGCAAATCATCCTACTCAAACCCAAACAACGCGTGAACCTATCGAACCACAATCCAAGCCTCAATATACATCCTCAAACCAAGCCACAATCCAAGCCTTATTAATCTAATCATCGATATGTACACTCTTGCCGAGGCAAGGTGACCGCCGCCTACACAAAAATCACAAACCAAACCAAACCAAAGCAAACCAACTCTTATCTATATGAAGTCACTGGCCAAGCCATAAAGGACTAATCAACGGCAGTTCTAGCCGATCCAGACTGAGTAACTAGCCCGCCTGATCATATCGAACTGTCGGCACCGCGCCCAAGGCACGTTACCATTGTCTCCTCAATGGCCGAACGGTCTCGGTACCCCGGAGCCTATCCCTTTCGAGGAAACTAAACCCAGTGTGCAACAGGTTGTCCGTGACCGATGCAAACACCAAGTAGGTATGACGAGAGAATCGAGCATTCTCGCCCCACCAAACGATACTCGCCTCAATCCAACCAACTATCCATAACCATTCTCCAACTTATATCCCAAGGCACCATCTCAAGTTATCTCCATAGGCACTATGCCGCTTCGACATAAAGCTCCAATTGGTGCAACACCCTTCGCTCAAAAAACTTCGTGGCACAATGCCCTAACAGTGGCACAATGCCTTCACTGATGCAGTAGTCCGATTTTGAACCACAACTGCACGCTTTGCTTGACAAAGCGTCCAACTGATACTCGTGCACGGATACACGCTCGCTCGCCCGCCTTAAGTACCTCGATGTTCCAACCAAGATGATCCACTCAAGATCCAACTTCCTACTCAAGCTCCAAATGCCCAACGCAAAACCAACTCAAGACACAAATCATATCCAACCAAACGACGTACACTCTATGCACGCCACAGTAGTGATTTCCAAGTTCCAGTCTAAGTATTTAAGCCGTTATGTGTATTCCATATTATTAGGCATAAAGGAGTAGAGGAGAAGGGACAGAGCCCACTCACCAAGTCTGATTTCGTTAAGCATCTGCCTTGACGATACGACCGATCCCTTGAACCCGTGGTCCGATGCAAAGCATGATCTACTCAATAGGTATGATCGTGCGAGCAGGTCGTTCTCTCCAAATCATCCGAACGATCATACTAAGGAAGACGACATTATCGCTCCAATATTCCAGTACTGCTCTGAACGAACATCTGATTCCATCGAACTCCGTTTGTGATCTACACATGAAATCAACTCAATCAATACTTGTTCCCAAATCCAACAAATTGAAATATAATCAGCTATTGCCTCATTCAATCCGACTCAGCGTAATGCACCGTACGGTTGCGGAGAATTACACACTGCAGGCTAGACAAACATAACTAAGCACCGGTGGTCAAGGATCTTCTATATGTAACTTTACTTATTCTGATGCTCGTAACATGACTGAGTTAGCAAGATATATTATTTGTGATGAACAACCATTTATATTTGGTGAGAGTGATTTCTATTATAATTATGCAATTAATACCCTTAATCCTTGTTTACTAAAGTTTCTAGATCTATTGCTAGAGCAGATGTAACGACCCGCTCTGCATCAATGCGGATAGCCAATTCAAACGGCACAAGTGTGATGACCCGACCCACTTTGCTTAGCGAGAAGACTTTCTTGAGGTAAAGGATTTCAGACTTGGCCCTTCAGGAGTTCAGACTTAGACTTTCAAAGGCTCGCTCGGAGTATCGCTCGACCGAGGTAAATTATCGCTAAGGTGGATGGCTACGATGAACCTGTCTTTGCTTAGCCTGCACACTTAAAAATATGTTTGATACATGCTAGTCTCTAGAAGAATCATCCCTTGCATGCTAATAAAGAATACAACACATCTAACTAAGGGAATAATCCCATCTTATATCTCTTTGCATAGAACATGAAAGTATATCAGTTGAACGGAATGGTATGCTCGCTTTGCAGTTTTTATAATCTCACCTCGTAGCGTTACTTTTGTTCCTTATATGTTCCTTCAAGTATATTGATTCATATGTCTGAAATGCTCGTTACATAGATATTACCTCGATATGGAAGCATAATTAGATCATGGTTCACTTACCTGTGGCAGGAAGACTATCAAAATATTTATTCCAAGCCAAATAATAGAAACATGAAAAGTCTTCGGGACGGTTGGGTCGCCAAGGCAACTCCCAAAAAGGGAGCTGCAATAAGTAGTAAAACGTCAGCATAAATGGTACATTGAATGGAACACACCAGATTATGAGATCTCTGAACCAGTAAATACATTCGTACTATGTCAAGTAGCTATGTTCATTCAAGGCCTTAAAATGTTGCATGTACTAAAAGCTTAGTGGTAATCGTCAATGGTCATGTAAAACCTTTGCACAGGCTTATGGTTCCTATGAACGGTACGCTGGTCACACCGGGGCCGATTCGAACCGCTCAGGAATATTCAGATAGTCGTTTTCTTCGGACGGAAAGGCCTATAGCGGGGCTCGCTACCTGTGTTGCATTCCATTCTCGTGCCGAGGCTATAACTTGTCCATGGCAGATCGTCAGGTCATAAGACCAATTATGTATCATTAATTATATTTCATACGTGGCGGCAACCCGCGTATGGGCTCTTATGAACTTGTGGCAAGTAACATATGTACAATGCACTATGCGTACAGATCGTTAGTTAAACCAACTAATCTGAAGCTTTGAAACACATCTAAAATAGTCTGAGTATAACATGCCTATACAAGTATAACATGCATGTGTAATATTAGTATAAGACATCTGAGTAATATGTACGGCCTGAGTATAACGCATCTGCACAACCTGAGTCACAAAGTAATATGAGTATCGTAATTTATGTATATCGTGCACCTGATTTAGAAATACGCTCGTAGCATACATGTGTTCGTTATGCGATCTTGGAATTTATATATATATATATATATATATATATATATATATATATATATATATATATATATATATATATATATATATATATATATTCGTGCTTGGTTTAACTTGGTTTTATGACTTGGACAAGGAAGAATAAATGATAAGTTGGTAAGTATCACCGTGTTTCCCGTATATCGCACAGCGCACTGCCACACTAGTTAGGTTTTGTATCTTATGCCATAAAATTGATCCTAAGGCAAGACTAGAAAGATAACTTAATAGTTGGTGCACGGAACAAATATAACATGTTGGCTTTGTCGAGCGGGCGAGAAGCCTACCCACCAGTGCATTCATGTACTGATAACCCATCAGATTGCTTGCAGGGTGCGGGAGAATCTCGTTCGGTGCAGAATGTCCCTTCGTTCGTGCTAAGGCATAGAGTTCACTCTGGATCCTTGGAGTGTTGCGTCCGGAGCTGGAGAACATATACAGGACATATGTTGGAACATCTCCTATGTATCATCCCAACTTGTAAGCCGCTTGGCACGCCTTTATTGTTTGAGAGAGAGAACTTGAGCGACTTATAATCTCGGCCTAGCGCCGCTTGTAACCTTATTCATTATCAATGAAGAGCTTGTTTATATATTCATACTTGTGTTTATTTTATGTTTTCGCTATATCGATGTAGTGAACTAGTTATCAACGGCCGTTCCGGTATTTGTCTTGCGCGGGCGCAACTCCAGGCTCGCGCGGCATCACATCCCGATGGAAATGATCGTCCTGCGGGAGCGCTGGCGCAGTGATTCGCGCCTTGCGAGGACGACCGATTCCTGCGGGGAATCAGAAAGTGATAGCAGAGGCTCTGAAAAATTTTCAAAAAGATAAGGCTGCTTTGAAAGAAAGTTTTATGTATGTTAGTAAATTAGCTCTAACTTCTGATATTTTGACTACTAAGCAAAATTATGCTTATATTTGTATCACGACACATTATATAGATCCAAGATGGATGTTGCAAAAATATATTATTTGTTTAAGGCCTTTAGAATTTCTACATACCGACGCTGTAATCAGTGGCGCTATAATAAAATTTGTGCTTGAATATGATATTCACAATAAAATATTTTTGATTTTTTTTGATAATGCTAGTAATAACACTTCTTCGATTAATGTTTTGACAACACAATTTACGCCTATATTAGAAGGTAAAATTTTTCATATTAGATGTGCTTGTTATATTATTAATTTGATTGTACAAGAATGTCTTGAATTCTTTCAACTAAATTTAGAAAATGTTATATTATTTTTTCAAAGTTTGAACACTTCTGCAAGTAGACAACAAGCTTTTAAAATTTTATGTACACAATATAGTGTTACTTTTATGCGATTTCCATGAAGTTTAAAGATGTTATTATACATTATTGTAATGCTAATCCTAGTTTTGATTATCAAGTAACTGAGAATTATTGGTTAATTGCTACTTCTATTTTTGAATTTTTAGAATTATTTTACAATGCTACAAACATTCAATCTGGAGTTTATTATCCAACTTCTCCTTTAGCTTTAACAGAAATTCTTAACATGTCTTATTTATTTTCTAGATATAGAAATGTCCCTGGTTTTGATTATGTGGTTTCCAAAATGGAAGCCAAATTTAAAAAATATTGGGGTAATATACCTCTTCTGTATTGTTTGGCTTCAATTTTTGATCACAAGATTAAATTAGATGGTGTATTTTTTTCTATTAGACGAATTTGAAGATAATATGAGAGTTGACGTAGGTAGCTTAAAATTAGAAATTAAGGATGTTTTAGATAGTTTAATTGCTTTATATGAAGAAAAAATTATATCCACCCGACCTGGTATAACCGTTCAAGGTAGTAGCTCTGGTTTTATGTCTAAATTATCATATGCTAAAAGTGTACTTCATAGAAAGAAACCAAATTTTTTTTTCCAACCCACTAAAGAATTGTCCTTATATCTAAATTCTTATGAAGAAGATGAAGATGACTCTTCATCTTATTATTCAATTTTAGAATGGTGGAAGAGAAACAAAAAAAAATTATCCTTTACTTCCTTCTATAGCACGTGATATTCTAATAGTCCCTATCCACGGTAGCATCAGAATCTTGTTTTAGTGCAGGTTCAAGGATGCTAAGCAAGAAGAGAAGTCGGTTGTTGCAATATATTTTGAAAGCTTGTGTCTGTGTTCATGATTGGACCCGTGCTGAAAAAGAATTCAAGACACAAGAGATAAAAGTGTCGATATCTCAGAGCTGGACTTCCAATCTCTTACTATGGATGCCGCTACTGAAGGAGGAGCTGCGCAATAAACTTCAACGAAAGACGGACGACGAATTTTTTTTAAAAGACTTGTACATTTGTTTTACAAACTTTATGGAAATAAAAATTATTTACAAGTTTCTTTTTTGTTTGTTACTTAATGTTATAATACATTATAATTTTATTGTTGTTAATAAAAGAAATTCAGCTTTTTCTTACTTAATGTTCTTAGTTGTTTACATTTAACTTTTTTATTTCTATATAAATAACTTCTTTAAATTTCAATTTATAAATTTATAATTAAATTAAAAAAATATTTATACATTTTTTATAAGTTATTCAAAAAAAAATCGAATAAAATTTTCAACTTCTAAATATTTAGATTTTAACTTGTAAACCCTATGACCCAAAATCTAGGTTTAGGAATTTATTTAGAATTATTTTGGAATAAATCTTGGAGTTATAATTCATTACTGTGATTTTAATTCAATTGTTGCACTTCACCTTTGTTTAAATATTTAGAGCACTACACTAGCTTTTGTTTCCCAACAAATATCACACCCTTGACCTAGAGAAACCAATCTTCTATTCCGACCTTTGTGTCACTCATAAATACTTTGTCTTATGCTTTGTTTTAATCGCACAACAATCGCCAGACAATATCTAATTTTAAACCCAAACTTTGCACCTATGTCCATTCCAATCGAAATTGGAGAAACAATATCGATCCGTTTCTTGCAACCCAATTTATGACAATAATCTATTCCGAGTCTACTACGTCCATGATACTTGTGTCCCACCCAATTCAAATCTTATGCACTTCCAATTAATTAAAGAACACAATTGACACTAATTTTAACTAATTTGGTGCAATGACTCAACCTAACCCAAAACTAGACCCAACACCAACCCAAACCCCCACTCACACCCTCATGGTTCATACAAAACACCACACACAAAATTTCTCCACTACAACACAACAAACATGACATTTTTCCAGATCCAATCCACATTTTTCTCTTTGTGCAAGTCATAAACTATTTGAGACTTTTGGTCAAATAGCCAGCCATGTGTCCACCTCCTATTGGTTGGAGCAAATAAAAAAATCCCATTTTGAATGCTTGACCGGTCATGAGCTCCCCCCTCTCTTTTTGCATGATACTATGCAACCTACATTAAATCTAGCCTCTCATTCAAACCACCAACACATCTCCACCACCTATTTCTTCATGACAATATGTCACTCTCTTCTTGGGAACCATCGGCCCTAATCCCTAGGAAAGCTCTCTCCCTATTCATTAAATACACATCCTCTTTCTCTCATCATTTATCACACCTCCTTCCTCTCCTCCTTCATAAAACTACCACCATCACCATTCTCCTCCTTGTAAATGACCCCTCAATATCACCACCACCCTCACGACAGCCACCACCACCACCGTTATCTTCACGACGACTACCACCTCCACCGTCATCTTCACGACAGCCGCCTCCACCACCACCATCTCCACGATCCCCGCCACTACCACACCATAAGCACCTTCACCATTGTAACACCCCGTTCCGTTCAAGCGGACTGTCGATTCAAACAAAAAAAATGCATATCCCGACCCGCTTTGCTCAGGCGAGAATACTCGTTTGAGGCAAAGGATATCCAGACTTGTCCCTACAGGAATCCGGCTTAGGCTTTCAGAGGCTCGTTTGGCGTATCGCTCCACCGAGACGAATCATCGCTAAGGTGGGTGGCTACGGTGAACTTGTCTTTGCTTAGCCAGCACACATAAAATCTGGAATGATACATGCTAGTCGCTAGGTGAATCACCCCCTGCATGCTAATAAGAATACAACGTACCAAGCTAAGGGGATAATCCCAACTTGTATTGCTTATGCTAGAACATGGAAATAAAATATTGCTTATATATGTTCAGACCCTCGCATGCTACCCTAGAATGTGTTGCTCGGGAAGTCCCTTACGATCTCACTCATCGGCTTACCTTCGGGCCCGAGCTAACATGAATGTTTGAGTTTATACAGATGCATGCTTGTCTGTTTGTATGTTGCCTTGTTTTCATCTAAACCTCGGGAGACTACTAAGTAGTCGTTCCGTGCATGAATGAACATGAAAGTGTTTGGGACCGTTAGGTCTCCCGAACCAGAGAATTTGCACCATGAATGAATGTATCCCTGAATCACAGCTCGTAGAGCAAACTACTGAATCAACTGGCCTGGCAATCGATACACTACTGTGAATGAATCCTGCCTCAACAAGTTCTATATATATATACTGCCTCGAACTCGTTCCATACCAAACTTGTTCTATATATACACATACTGCCTCAAACTTATTCCTGTACCAGACCAGAGACCTGAAGTTTAGAGACTTGCATGTCGCGGACAACTTGGAAACAAGGTCATTGGGTTCCACGGACGGTTTTTGGGGCACCTGGGCCGATCCGATCCGGATAAAACTTCACGTTAGTCTACTGCATCTGGACAGGATGGTCTGCAGCCACTACTGAATCTTTGTTGCTTTCCATCATTGTTCAAGACTAAAACTGGTCCTTTATGGCTATGCCAGCGACAACTGTTCATATAGATAAGTTATCCTCGCTTAGCGGCTATCCGCGTGCGAGTCATTGTATCGCATCAGAGAACAACTGAACACCTGAACGATATAGATATAACAACTCTTATGTTTGTATATTATATTGCCTTGGTTTTCATTATGAATGCTCCTGAATGTTTATACTTGCCCGTGCTTGAATTAATAATGTTTGCCTTGGACAGGGAAGGACAAATGGTAAGTTGGTAAGTCTCGTCGTGTTTTCTCTCATGTCGCACGGCGCACTGCCACACGAGTTAGGCTATTCATTGTTTGCATGAAACTGATCCTAAGACAACTAGAAAGACAACTTAATAGTTGGTGCACGGAACCTATATTACGTGTTTGGATTTGTCGAGCGGGCGAGCAGCTTTTCCACCAGTGCATTCAATGTACTGATAATCCTGTAAACACCCTGATTTTTGAGAATAATTTTAAAATGAGTTATTCCGAATTTTCGGTATTTTCTGGAATTTAAAACGAAGGTGATGGTGATTTAAAGAATTTTAAGTGTTGCTAGATGGTGTTAAAATATTACGGAAATAATCTTTTATGGTGTAAAATAGAATACCGGGCACAGGGTATTTTTTGGTGGATTTATTGGACTCCAGAATCTTTTTAAAGCCCTAAGAATGATAGTAGAAATTAAACCGAATTTAAAACTCGTGCCAAATGCCCAGCATCTCCATGAGAGCCGAGGCCAAGCCCAAGGAGCGTTAACCCAAGCCCAAGTCCTAGGCCCAACCCCAAGGAGGGTTGACCAAGCCCACCCCTAGGTCAACAAAACCCTAGTTCACATGGTTATAAATATGTATTTTCATAATTAGTAAAGAAAACCATCCAAAACCTAAAATAGAACCCAGCCGCCACTGTTACCCCCTAAATCCCTGTTCATTCTCCTCCTCCGGCCTTCCTTAGCCGGAGTCTCGCCGGCGACCACGCTGACCAACACCCCTACCACCTCTTCTCCTCCTGACCCTCCCTCTCGACCCCTCATCCACGAGCCGCTGCAGCCCTCCGCCGACTGAACGGTCCCCGACTCCGGCAGTGCCACGGCCACCCCGACCGGCGCAGTGATCCCGCGGCTGCCCGAGCAGCCCCGACGGCCTGTGCAGCGCATCCCGCTCCGGCCAGTTCAATCCAACCGACCGGCTGTGCTTCCCCGTCCGGCCGGCCTCCCCGCATCTCCCCGTCCGACTTCATCACCACCACCCGAGCGCCATCCCTAGGCCGAGCCGCCCTCCGCCGGCTAGTCGACCCCGCAGCGGACATGACACAGCAACTCGGTCGCAGGACACAATTTTGGACTCTCGGACACGTAAAAAATAGATTCACGGGGCCCTGTTCAGGTACCGTTTTCTCCCCCATCGTAGCTCCATTTTAATTTCCGTCAGTTGCTACGCGTAGACTGTATAACCCTCTCGGTGCTCGTGCAACTCGCTCGGTGCATCGTGACCTGTGGTGATCGCACACCGCGATCCAAAAACAGGAGAAACAATACCCCGTTTTACCCCGGAACTGAGTGTGTCCCGCCAAACGGGACCACTTGGTCGCACGCGATCTTTACCGAAACGTGCGTGTCGTTGATACGGTCGTGTAGGATTTTGCAGAAGTCGATTCGGAGGTGCGTGCACCCCGGAATCAACGCGTATCCGCCGACGACACCCCGTATCCGACCTTTCTGGAACACGCTGTAACTTGGTGTACACACGTCGGATCGAGACGGAACTTGCGCCATCGGACTCGTAGCAATACGCTGGTTCTGTGACCCAAGTTTGGTTCGATTCTGAGGACGTTGACAAAATCGCGTATCGTGGGCCCCACGGGCTCCACTTGACGGGCGATTTTGTGATCAGCTCATCGGAATCCAATTCTGGAAGTTCCGTTGGGTTCGTATCATCGTTCCTGACTTGTAGACACTGAGTTTGACTAATTTGGAGACCTTTGACCCTGGCACGCTTTTCGGTGCAAAGTGGCCCACATGTGGACCCCGTTTTGGCCCGAAAATGACCTTTTTGCCCCTGTGTCCAAATTGGACGTAAGGACAGGCATTTCTAGCAGTTTGATATCTTCTGAGACGGATGGTGATGTTTATTACAGCTTTTGGAGGAGTACCCACCGGATTCACCGATACCAGGACGATAGTTGATATTCAACCATCAGGCAAGTGTACATTGCCAAACTCTGCAGTATTGTTATATATTTCCCTTGCTTCATTATATTCTGTGCATGTTTAACCTAGGACCGTGCGACGTACTTAGCGTCCGATTATCAGTCGGGTGCCAACACTGTACGCGGTGTTGGGTATTGTCATCTAGAGATGGACTTACGCGACACTATATATTCTCGTACTTGTCTTACCAAGTACACTTTGACCCAGGACACTTGACACTGTTCATGAGACAGGATCTTCCCGAGATATTCGTGGTGATTCTGTATAGGATACAGGACTTGACAGAGATACTATATTCTTAGTTACATTATGACTTGTGCATTAGTTATGATCCCGCTGACATGGACATGAGACGTTGTGGTCATGATATGCGTGGTTACATTGGGTGGGGAGAGACACACAGACTACAGGCTAATCATATATATATACACCCTTATTATTGTGAGGCACAAGACTCTGAAGCCCGAGCTTGGCCTGTAAACACCCTAAAATTTTTAGATTTTTAAAATCAATTTTTGGGAATTTTTCTGCAATTTTCAGGAATTTACATAGGTGCTGTAAAGATTATGTAATTTTTAATTTCTAATAAGTAATATTAAAATGCAATAAAAATATGATTTTATGGTGTAAAATAGAAAACTGGACTTAGGAAAATTTTCTTGGAATTTATTGGACCCCGCACCTATTTTAATTACAAAAAAACTATTTAAATACTTATTATTATTATTATTATTATTATTATTATTATCTGATTTTTAGGCCCGGCCCGGCCCAGTGGGCCGAGCCCAGCAGCCCAGCCCAGCCCAGCCAGCCCTAGCGGGTCGGGCGGGTCCGCCCAACCCGGAACCCGCGCCCGACCCGGTCCCCTTCTCTTCCCCCCCACGATCGCTGCCTGACCGAGTTCCCCGGCCATGCCCGGGCTCTCCGCCGCCTCCGCCGGAGCGGGCCACGTCCCCTCGACCTCCCCGTCTCACCCGGCCACACCCTCCCCCGAGCCGCCTTTAAAAACCCCTCCTTCCCTTCACCTCCTTCCTCAACTTCACCCCTTCCAGACCCGACGCCGGAACCCTAACCCTACTCCGGCCATCTCCCTCCCCTACCCGCTGCCCTCCGCCGGATCTCCACCTCCAGAGTCTCCCAGCCGCCGAGAGCCGCCCGATCCTCTTCTCCTACCTCCCCTCTTCTTCTCAGACCCGAAGCCGGCCTCCCCTAGCTCCGCCGACCTCCCCTCGGCACCGCTCGGCCCTGATCGACGACCCCCGCCCTGGCCGCAGCTCGCCCCGCCGTGTTCAGTCATCTCCGGTGACCCCCCAGCCAGTAGACACCAGGAGGACATCGGACTCGCTGCCGGACACGGACACAGTGGACACGGACTCGCCGACACAGGATACGTGTCGGACACTGAAACCTCAGTTTCGAAGGGCTAGTTCAGGTACTCGTATCTCGCATCCCGTATCTCCGATTTCAATTCTGTAAATTGCGTTGCGAAGCCTGTATGACCCTCTCGGTGCCCGGACAAACCGCTCGGGGCATCGCGTCCTGTGGTGATCGCACCCCGCGATCCAAAAACAGGAAAACCCAGACCCTGTTTCACCCCGGAACTGGGTACGCCCCGCCAAACGGGACGACTTGGTCGTGCGCGGTCTTCACAGATACGTGCGCGTCGTCGATACGGACGTGTGGGATTTTGCAGAAGTCGATTCGGGTGTGCGTGCACACCGGGATCAATGCGTATCCGCGGACATCGCCCCGTATCCGACTTTTCTGCATTTTACCCTTACTTTGTGTACACACGTCGGATTAAAACGAAACTTACGCCATCGGACTCATAATGATACGCTGGTCCTGTGACCCAAGTTTGGTTCGATTCTGAGAACGTTGACAAAATCGCGTGTCGTGGGCCCCACAGGCCCCGCTCGACGGGCAATTTTGTGATCGGCTCATCGGAATCCAATTCTGGAAGTTCCGTTGGGTTCGTATCATCGTTCCTGACCTGTTGACACTAAGTTTGGTGAATTTGGAGACCTTTGACCCTGACATGTTTTTCGGTGCAAAGCGGGCCCACATGTGGACCCCGTTTTGACCCGAAATTGCCGTTTTTGCCCTTGTCTCCAAATTAGACTCAAGGACAGGCGTTCCTAGCTATTTGACACATTCTGAGCGTATTGGTACTGTTTGTTTCAGCTTTCGGAGACATCTCTGAAAATTTCCGAAAACAGGACCTTAGTGGAATCCAAACATCAGGCAAGTGCACCTTGCCAAACTTGCAGTCATTATCTTCATATTTCCTGTAATAATACTTTGCTGGATGTCTTGTGTAAATTCATATAAATTTATTTAAATGCTTAACCTAGGAAATGTATGACGTACCTAGTGTCCGATCATAGTCGGGTGCCAACACCGTACGCGGTGTTGGGTTCGTCATTTAGAGATGGATTTACGATACCCTTTACTCTTGTACTTGACATATCAAGTACCTACAACCCAGGACACTTGACACTATGCATGGACAGAATCTTCCTGAGATATTCATGGTGATTCTGTATAGGATACAGGACTTGACAGAGATATTTATTTATAGACAGTATGACTTGTTGCATTAATTATAATCCCGCGGACATGGACATGAGACGTTATGGTCATGGTTTACGTGATTACATTGGGTGGGGAGAGACACACAGGCTACAGACTATTCTATATATATATCTACTATTAGTGTGAGGTCGTAGACTCTCCAGCAGAGCTAGACCCTTTACGTGTTATTACTGCTACCGGCTCCCCGACACAGAGCTTGTAGCGGTCTCAGCCTGAGTTCTAGTGATGCTCTCAACTTGCATTTATCACTTAGCTGGTTACATAGTTTACCCTGCTGTTTCCTTTATTTCTGCACTGCTTATATTTTGGCTTGTATTATCTGTACCTTGCTATGTCCCCTGAGGACCTGGAATGGACTATGTCCCCAGGTATAGCCGAAGAGATCCATCCAGAGATACACCGTACAGGAGCACTTCCAGGAGCTGTACCAGGACCTGAAGACGAGCTCGTGGCAGAAGACTTCTCCTGAGTACCGGCTTCATATACTCAGTATTTCTATTTCCAGTTCATTTATTTCCTGTCTATTTGCATTGATGTACCAGACATATTCTCGGATTGTTCCCGAGATACTTATTTGAGATTGCTTATTTATTCTATTGCATTATTTCTGGCATTTAATCTGTGATTATCTGTCGTGGATGAGATTAGTATAGACTGTGACCTGTAACTATTGTTCTATTACCTGTTAGACTACAGCTTAAGCATGCCCTGATGGATCCAATAGATTGGGTATCCATCGGTGCGTGCTGCTGGCCATTGCCCACGTGCTCAGTCCCTCGGCATTTTGGGACTGGGGCGTGACATGGTTTTTGTGGTGGCCCATGCAGGTCAACGACTAAATTGTTCGATTTCAACTTAGGAACCGAACAGGCCTGCAATAAGATAAGGATAAGTTTAGGATCTCATCCACTTGCTTGAATCGTTCTTGACATCTATTTTGGATTTGAATTGATTCCTTGACTTGCATCCTGCCTTGATTCATGTGCGCCTTTTATCGTTTATTTTTGGATGCAGAGTAAGGGATCTACCAGCAAGCGACGAGGTTCCTACAAGATCACCACGAGATGCTCTATCAGCATGACCGTGGAGAACGCACAGACCCTTGGAGTAGCTAATGCGCGTAAGTGATTGTAGATACCGTTCCTAGTATTGTTTAGCTCGTGCCTATTGGTTCGTGACCTCAGCCCCAACCTAGTAATTTCGAACTTGCTAAATAACCTGGTATGCTTTTATATCTGATAACTGTAGAGTTTGTAGAATCTTTTGTTATTGTGCTTATTGTAGGTTGTTTTGTGAACTTAAATAATTTGTACCTCCTTTCATCATCATCTAGCACACTTAATTTTGATGTACTTGACTTATGCTGCTATTCTATAGCCTAGTTTTGCAAGCTTACTCTTTGTCGAGATTGTTCATGACATATGTATTAGTGGGTCGACACACTAATACGATTGTCTATTCAGAATCAGTGCATTACGGTCTGATCAGCCTTAGTGCATTTTGATTCGCCTTTCGCACTACTTTACGTGGATTGAGATATATAGTTGACTAATATTGTAAACCCCCAGATTTTGCAAGAATTTCAAATTGGGATTTTTTGCAATTTTCTGGAATTTTCTGTGAATTTTTCTGTAATTAAAATCAGGGTTTTTAATTACTAAATGATTTTTAATTGTTAATAAATAACATTAAAATATTATGGAAATAATATTTTTGGGTGTAAAATGGAAAATTGGACTTAGGGTAATTTTTCTGGATTTTTCTGGACCTCAGAACTATTTTTAAATACCTAAAAACAAATTTTCTAATTAATTAATTAAATTAACTGTTTTATTATTAATATTATATTTATTATTTATATTATTTTTAATTTTAATTTTATTTCTTCTGGGCCGGCCCGGCCCAGTGGGCCGAAGCCCAGCCCAGCCCATCCGCCCGTTCTTGCCGGGTCGGGTCGGGTCAGACCCGACCCGCGAGCCACCCGCCCGACCCGCTGCGACCCTCTCCCCCTGCGACCGGGTTCTCCGGCGGAGCCGCCGCGTCCGGCTCTGCTCCGCCCGCCACGTCCTCCGGCGACCTCGCCCACGACGCCACGACCACCTCCTCCGCCTTCCACGCCGCTCCACCGGCCGCCTCAGCCTCCGCTCTCCCTATTTAAACCCTAACCCCCCCAAGCCCTCCGGCCACCGATCTCCCCCCCTCCGCCGTCTTCTCCGGCGAGCTGCTCCCGGCGCGCCTCCTCCAGCCTCGCCGACTCGCCCCGTCCTCCGCCTGCCTCCGGCCCCGCCCGACAGCGCCCCGACTCCAGCAGCCGCGGCTCTTCGAGCAGCCGCAGCGCCGCCCTGGGCCGTCCCCGCGCCGTGCTGCCCTCGCCGGCGCCGCACAGCCCTCGGCCGCCCCCCCCCCCCCGCAGCGGCCCCGCCCTCCTCTTGCCGGACCGCCGCCCCTCCGCCGTCCAGAGTCCCCAAAACCCTAACCCTATTTCTGCTGTTTTGTGTCGTCGTGTCGGACATGACACGGACACAGTTCGACCCTGTTTTCAGGTCCCCTTCAGGTACGTGTAACTTTTCGCTCGTAGCTCGGATTTCAATTCCGCAAATTGCGTTGTGAAGCCTGTATGACCCTCTCGGTGTCCGGATAAACTGTTCGGGGCATCGCGTCCTGTGGTGATCGCACACCGCGATCCAAAAACAGGAAAAACCAGACCCTGTTTCACCCCGGAACTGAGTACGCCCCGCCAAACGGGACGACTTGGTCGCGCACGGTCTTCACAGATACGTGCGCAGCGTCGATACGGACGTGTGGGATTTCGCGAAAGCTGATTTGGGTGTGCGTGCACACCGGAATCAACGCGTATCCGCGGACATCGCTCCGTATCCGCCTTTTCTGCAATTTACCCTAACTTCGTGCACACTCGTCAGATCGAGACAAAACTTGCGCCATCGGACTCGTAGCGATACGTTGGTCCTGTGGGTCAAGTTTGGTTCGATTCTGAGAACGTTGACGAAATCGCGTGTCGTGGGCCCCATAGGCCCCGCTCGACGGGCGATTTTGTGTTCGGCTCATCGGAATCCAAATCTGGAAGTTCCGTTGGGTTCGTATCAGCGTTCCTGACCTGTTGACACTAAGTTTGGTGAATTTGGAGACTTTTGACCCGGACACGTTTTTCGGTGCAAAGCGGGCCCAACGGCGGACCCCGTTTTGACCCGAAACTGCCGTTTTTGCCCTTGTCTCCAAATTGGACCCAAGGACAGGCGTTTCTAGCTATTTGACATCTTCTGAGCGTGATGGTAATGTTTATTTCAGCTTTTGGACTCATCTCTGGAAACTTCCCCTAGAACATTAATCGGATCCAAACAACAGGCAAGTACCTGCACTTCAAGTTTAATCTTTATATTGTGATAATTAGTTTCCCTGCTCTACCAGTACCCTTGCTGATTACACGTAGTGTTAGAATACTGTATTTCATGTCTTGAATATTGGATTTCATGTCTTGTTTTCGTGTCGGGTGGGAGAATACTGAAAGGCATGTAGTTTACCCTTCCCCTTTTCGTGAATAATAGCTGTTGGTACACGACTGTCCATCAGCCGGATCTCGATTGTTCGTGAATAATAGCCGTCTATGACGGCCGGATTAGCCTTATAAACCCCTGCATGCCAACTAGGTATTCTAAATACACAAGTTCACACATATAGTTTCTTGTCTTGTTGCAGTTCCTGTTGCCTTGTCACAGTTACATTTTTTCCTGATTTACTCATGCCCTGGTTTATAGCGATTAATCCTGTTTTACTTATAGTCCTGATTATAGTATTATTTCTCAATTATTTATATTACTTATTAAGCATACTCTAATCATGATACTTAATCTGTCTTTCCTACTTGTCACCAATATTTAGTTTAATCTTGTTGTGCATTGTGTACTTTGCTCCTTTCCTGACTGGATCTGTTGTTTAGGCGATGATGAGGACTTTGCCCTACCTATTATGATCCCTATGGCGTAGCAGGTGACACAGTTGAGAGGCAGGTTCCCACTCAGGAGATTACCTCCGAGGAGTAGTAGCCAGTTAGCTAGTTTTTCCCTTTTCAGCTCAGTAATCGGGTTTGTCCCCGATTTATCTTCTGTTCATGTATAAACTATGGATCTGTTATCACAATCTGTTTTATAAATCAGCATTCCTATTTCCTGTTAATTTCCTTGTCTATTTACTTTATTTGTGGATGAGATAGACTTTATATTACCTGTGATCATGCCCTAGACAGCGTACTACCGCCGACACTGCGGCGTAGGCTGGACGTGCCCACGCACTCGTGCCCGAATATCCGGGTGCGGGTCGTGACACGTTTTTGTGGTGGCCCATGTAGGTCTAACGACTAAATTGTTCGGTTTCAATTTAGGAACCGAACAGGCCTGCGATAAGATTGAGGATTTTAGGAAAAGCTCATCCACTTGATTGAATCGTTCTTGATATCCATATCGACTTCGAATCATTTTATTGACTTGCATCCTGCCTTGATTCCTGTGCGCCTTTATCGTTTATTTTTGGATGCAGGATCTACCAGCAAGCGACGAGGTTCCTACAAGATCACCACGAGATGCTCTACCAGCATAACCGTGGAGAACGCGCAGACTCTTGGAGCAGCTAATGCGCGTAGGTAATTTCTTTTAGCTGCCTTCCTATTATTGTTTAGCTCGCGCCTATTGGTTCGTGACCTCAGCCCCAACCTAGTAATTTTAAGCTTGCTAATAACCTGGTATATTTTTATAACTGATAACTGTAGAGTTTGTAGAATCTTTTGTGCTTATTATAGGTTGTTTTGTGAACTTAAATAATTTGTACCCTCTTTTCATCATCATCTAGCGCACTTAATTTTGTTGTACTTGATTTATGCTGCTATTCTATAGCCTAGTTTTGCAAGCTTATCCTTTTATCAAGCTTGTTCATGACATATGTATTAGTGGGTCGACACACTAATACGATTGTCTATTCAGAATCAGTGTATTACGGTCTGATCAGCCTTAGTGCATTTTGATTCGCCTTTCGCACTACTTTACGTGGATTGAGATATATAGTTGACTAATACACTTGCCCTAGACATGTCTGAACATATCATATCAGGTTACATGACTGTATTAATACAAGCATATGAATAGGAATTACTAGGATAAGGATTCAATCCACAAAACGCTTGACAATTTCCCACCTGAATTCTTTAAACTCCTTGATCCCGATACTTCTGTTCTATCACCTCACCCTTGAACTCTGTATTATTGATCCTCGTCTTCCCTTATTTCGGGAAGACAAAAATCTCGTGCTTGGTATAAGTTTGGTACATAGATAGTACTAGATATGCCACATAGGCCGATCACATACTTGAGGATTAACCTTTCGTAATTGAGGACATCATATGTGATATGATCGGCGTTGAAATTCGAGGATTGAATGAGATAAGTAAACATATTAAGGAATATTTCTCTTAAGGCATATAGTCTTTTGTGATGAATGGGTAAATTCTAAGTTGGGTAGCGATGCATTTGTCAACTCGAGAGGAATGTCTTTTGGATTATGACCGAGTAAGGTTAAATTGGAAGAAGCAAGCCATTCCAATTTTTGAAAATTTAGAGGAGTGACTAAGATGATTAATGAATTGATATCAATAGTTATATCTCAAGTACATGATTTAAATCTTGAAATAATGAGGGTAAAACCGTCAATTTGAATTTAGAGGGTATTATGATTCAGACTTGAACATTGGTGAACCACATTTAAATTATTTTTCAATTTGGTGATTGAATTAAAGTTCGATGGTTGGACTACCTAGCTGGAATATTGAGGATGTGAATGAAAATTTAAAATTTTGAAGCATACAATTGTGAATGGGAATACTGTTGAACTCGAATCACTTTTAGAGGAAATTTTGATAGATAGACTCGTGAGGAGCGTGTGCAAGTCTTGAAGACGTCATGATGGACCTATTTAAAAATTTGCTTGCGGTAATTGGAGGAAGTAAGAAGTAATAACCCTAGGTTGAATCTTGCTTGGAATAGTGGTCGTCTTAACCTTGAAGTGATTGCAGTGGACATGATCAGGAATTAACCATCGCAAAGAGATCTCGATTGATTTGCCTTATGTACATGAAGGTTTAGCAGACTATGGCTTAATTTTAAATTTCGAGGGCAAAATTTTTATAAGTTGGGTAGATTGTAAACCCCCATATTTTGCAAGAATTTCAAATTGGGATTTTTCGCAATTTTCTGGAATTTTCTGTGAATTTTTCTGTAATTAAAATCAGGGTTTTTAATTACTAAATAATTTTTAATTGTTAATAAATAACATTAAAATATTATGGAAATAATATTTTTGGGTGTAAAATGGAAAATTGGACTTAGGGTAATTTTTCTGGATTTTTTTGGACCTCAGAACTATTTTTAAATACCTAAAAACAAATTTTCTAATTAATTAATTAAATTAACTGTTTTATTATTAATATTATATTTATTATTTATATTATTTTTATTTTTAATTTTATTTCTTCTGGGCCGGCCCGGCCCAGTGGGCCGAAGCCCAGCCCAGCCCATCCGCCCGTTCTTGCCGGGTCGGGTCGGGTCAGACCCGACCCGCGAGCCACCCGCCCGACCCGCTGCGACCCTCTCCCCCTGCGACCGGGTTCTCCGGCGGAGCCGCCGCGTCCGGCTCCGCTCCGCCCGCCACGTCCTCCGGCGACCTCGCCCACGACGCCACGACCACCTCCTCCGCCTTCCACGCCGCTCCACCGGCCGCCTCAGCCTCCGCTCTCCCTATTTAAACCCTAACCCCCCCAAGCCCTCCGGCCACCGATCTCCCCCCCTCCGCCGTCTTCTCCGGCGAGCTGCTCCCGGCGCGCCTCCTCCAGCCTCGCCGACTCGCCCCGTCCTCCGCCTGCCTCCGGCCCCGCCCGACAGCGCCCCGACTCCAGCAGCCGCGGCTCTTCGAGCAGCCGCAGCGCCGCCCTGGGCCGTCCCCGCGCCGTGCTGCCCTCGCCGGCGCCGCACAGCCCTCGGCCGCCCCCCCCCCCCCGCAGCGGCCCCGCCCTCCTCTTGCCGGACCGCCGCCCCTCCGCCGTCCAGAGTCCCCAAAACCCTAACCCTATTTCTGCTGTTTTGTGTCGTCGTGTCGGACACGACACGGACACAGTTCGACCCTGTTTTCAGGTCCCCTTCAGGTACGTGTAACTTTTCGCTCGTAGCTCGGATTTCAATTCCGCAAATTGCGTTGTGAAGCCTGTATGACCCTCTCGGTGTCCGGACAAACTGTTCGGGGCATCGCGTCCTGTGGTGATCGCACACCGCGATCCAAAAACAGGAAAAACCAGACCCTGTTTCACCCCGGAACTGAGTACGCCCCGCCAAACGGGACGACTTGGTCGCGCACGGTCTTCACAGATACGTGCGCAGCGTCGATACGGACGTGTGGGATTTCGCGGAAGCTGATTTGGGTGTGCGTGCACACCGGAATCAACGCGTATCCGCGGACATCGCTCCGTATCCGCCTTTTCTGCAATTCACCCTAACTTCGTGCACACTCGTCAGATCGAGACGAAACTTGCGCCATCGGACTCGTAGCGATACGTTGGTCCTGTGGGTCAAGTTTGGTTCGATTCTGAGAACGTTGACGAAATCGCGTGTCGTGGGCCCCATAGGCCCCGCTCGACGGGCAATTTTGTGTTCGGCTCATCGGAATCCAAATCTGGAAGTTCCGTTGGGTTCGTATCAGCGTTCCTGACCTGTTGACACTAAGTTTGGTGAATTTGGAGACTTTTGACCCGGACACGTTTTTCGGTGCAAAGCGGGCCCAACGGCGGACCCCGTTTTGACCCGAAACTGCCGTTTTTGCCCTTGTCTCCAAATTGGACCCAAGGACAGGCGTTTCTAGCTATTTGACATCTTCTGAGCGTGATGGTAATGTTTATTTCAGCTTTTGGACTCATCTCTGGAAACTTCCCCTAGAACATTAATCGGATCCAAACAACAGGCAAGTACCTGCACTTCAAGTTTAATCTTTATATTGTGATAATTAGTTTCCCTGCTCTACCAGTACCCTTGCTGATTACACGTAGTGTTAGAATACTGTATTTCATGTCTTGAATATTGGATTTCATGTCTTGTTTTCGTGTCGGGTGGGAGAATACTGAAAGGCATGTAGTTTACCCTTCCCCTTTTCGTGAATAATAGCTGTTGGTACACGACTGTCCATCAGCCGGATCTCGATTGTTCGTGAATAATAGCCGTCTATGACGGCCGGATTAGCCTTATAAACCCCTGCATGCCAACTAGGTATTCTAAATACACAAGTTCACACATATAGTTTCTTGTCTTGTTGCAGTTCCTGTTGCCTTGTCACAGTTACATTTTTTCCTGATTTACTCATGCCCTGGTTTATAGCGATTAATCCTGTTTTACTTATAGTCCTGATTATAGTATTATTTCTCAATTATTTATATTACTTATTAAGCATACTCTAATCATGATACTTAATCTGTCTTTCCTACTTGTCACCAATATTTAGTTTAATCTTGTTGTGCATTGTGTACTTTGCTCCTTTCCTGACTGGATCTGTTGTTTAGGCGATGATGAGGACTTTGCCCTACCTATTATGATCCCTATGGCGTAGCAGGTGACACAGTTGAGAGGCAGGTTCCCACTCAGGAGATTACCTCCGAGGAGTAGTAGCCAGTTAGCTAGTTTTTCCCTTTTCAGCTCAGTAATCGGGTTTGTCCCCGATTTATCTTCTGTTCATGTATAAACTATGGATCTGTTATCACAATCTGTTTTATAAATCAGCATTCCTATTTCCTGTTAATTTCCTTGTCTATTTACTTTATTTGTGGATGAGATAGACTTTATATTACCTGTGATCATGCCCTAGACAGCGTACTACCGCCGACACTGCGGCGTAGGCTGGACGTGCCCACGCACTCGTGCCCGAATATCCGGGTGCGGGTCGTGACACGTTTTTGTGGTGGCCCATGCAGGTCTAACGACTAAATTGTTCGGTTTCAATTTAGGAACCGAACAGGCCTGCGATAAGATTGAGGATTTTAGGAAAAGCTCATCCACTTGATTGAATCGTTCTTGATATCCATATCGACTTCGAATCATTTTATTGACTTGCATCCTGCCTTGATTCCTGTGCGCCTTTATCGTTTATTTTTGGATGCAGGATCTACCAGCAAGCGACGAGGTTCCTACAAGATCACCACGAGATGCTCTACCAGCATAACCGTGGAGAACGCGCAGACTCTTGGAGCAGCTAATGCGCGTAGGTAATTTCTTTTAGCTGCCTTCCTATTATTGTTTAGCTCGCGCCTATTGGTTCGTGACCTCAGCCCCAACCTAGTAATTTTAAGCTTGCTAATAACCTGGTATATTTTTATAACTGATAACTGTAGAGTTTGTAGAATCTTTTGTGCTTATTATAGGTTATTTTGTGAACTTAAATAATTTGTACCCTCTTTTCATCATCATCTAGCGCACTTAATTTTGTTGTACTTGATTTATGCTGCTATTCTATAGCCTAGTTTTGCAAGCTTATCCTTTTATCAAGCTTGTTCATGACATATGTATTAGTGGGTCGACACACTAATACGATTGTCTATTCAGAATCAGTGTATTACGGTCTGATCAGCCTTAGTGCATTTTGATTCGCCTTTCGCACTACTTTACGTGGATTGAGATATATAGTTGACTAATACACTTGCCCTAGACATGTCTGAACATATCATATCAGGTTACATGACTGTATTAATACAAGCATATGAATAGGAATTACCAGGATAAGGATTCAATCCACAAAACGCTTGACAATTTCCCACCTGAATTCTTTAAACTCCTTGATCCCGATACTTCTGTTCTATCACCTCACCCTTGAACTCTGTATTATTGATCCTCGTCTTCCCTTATTTCGGGAAGACGAAAATCTCGTGCTTGGTATAAGTTTGGTACATAGATAGTACTAGATATGCCACATAGGCCGATCACATACTTGAGGATTAACCTTTCGTAATTGAGGACATATCATATGTGATATGATCGGCGTTGAAATTCGAGGATTGAATGAGATAAGTAAACATATTAAGGAATATTTCTCTTAAGGCATATAGTCTTTTGTGATGAATGGGTAAATTCTAAGTTGGGTAGCGATGCATTTGTCAACTCGAGAGGAATATCTTTTGGATTATGACCGAGTAAGGTTAAATTGGAAGAAGCAAGCCATTCCAATTTTTGAAAATTTAGAGGAGTGACTAAGATGATTAATGAATTGATATCAATAGTTATATCTCAAGTACATGATTTAAATCTTGAAATAATGAGGGTAAAATCGTCAATTTAAATTTAGAGGGTATTATGATTCAGACTTGAACATTGGTGAACCACATTTAAATTATTTTTCAATTTGGTGATTGAATTAAAGTTCGATGGTTGGACTACCTAGCTGGAATATTGAGGATGTGAATGAAAATTTAAAATTTTGAAGCATACAATTGTGAATGGGAATACTGTTGAACTCGAATCACTTTTAGAGGAAATTTTGATAGATAGACTCGTGAGGAGCGTGTGCAAGTCTTGAAGACGTCATGATGGACCTATTTAAAAATTTGCTTGCGGTAATTGGAGGAAGTAAGAAGTAATAACCCTAGGTTGAATCTTGCTTGGAATAGTGGTCGTCTTAACCTTGAAGTGATTGCAGTGGACATGATCAGGAATTAACCATCGCAAAGAGATCTCGATTGATTTGCCTTATGTACATGAAGGTTTAGCAGACTATGGCTTAATTTTAAATTTTGAGGGCGAAATTTTTATAAGTTGGGTAGATTGTAAACCCCCATATTTTGCAAGAATTTCAAATTGGGATTTTTCGCAATTTTCTGGAATTTTCTGTGAATTTTTCTGTAATTAAAATCAGGGTTTTTAATTACTAAATAATTTTTAATTGTTAATAAATAACATTAAAATATTATGGAAATAATATTTTTGGGTGTAAAATGAAAAATTGGACTTAGGGTAATTTTTCTGGATTTTTCTGGACCTCAGAACTATTTTTAAATACCTAAAAACAAATTTTCTAATTAATTAATTAAATTAACTGTTTTATTATTAATATTATATTTATTATTTATATTATTTTTAATTTTAATTTTATTTCTTCTGGGCCGGCCCGGCCCAGTGGGCCGAAGCCCAGCCCAGCCCATCCGCCCGTTCTTGCCGGGTCGGGTCGGGTCAGACCCGACCCGCGAGCCACCCGCCCGACCCGCTGCGACCCTCTCCCCCTGCGACCGGGTTCTCCGGCGGAGCCGCCGCGTCCAGCTCCGCTCCGCCCGCCACGTCCTCCGGCGACCTCGCCCACGACGCCACGACCACCTCCTCCGCCTTCCACGCCGCTCCACCGGCCGCCTCAGCCTCCGCTCTCCCTATTTAAACCCTAACCCCCCCAAGCCCTCCGGCCACCGATCTCCCCCCCTCCGCCGTCTTCTCCGGCGAGCTGCTCCCGGCGCGCCTCCTCCAGCCTCGCCGACTCGCCCCGTCCTCCGCCTGCCTCCGGCCCCGCCCGACAGCGCCCCGACTCCAGCAGCCGCGGCTCTTCGAGCAGCCGCAGCGCCGCCCTGGGCCGTCCCCGCGCCGTGCTGCCCTCGCCGGCGCCGCACAGCCCTCGGCCGCCCCCCCCCGCAGCGGCCCCGCCCTCCTCTTGCCGGACCGCCGCCCCTCCGCCGTCCAGAGTCCCCAAAACCCTAACCCTATTTCTGCTGTTTTGTGTCGTCGTGTCGGACACGACACGGACACAGTTCGACCATGTTTTCAGGTCCCCTTCAGGTACGTGTAACTTTTCGCTCGTAGCTCGGATTTCAATTCCGCAAATTGCGTTGTGAAGCCTGTATGACCCTCTCGGTGTCCGGACAAACTGTTCGGGGCATCGCGTCCTGTGGTGATCGCACACCGCGATCCAAAAACAGAAAAAACCAGACCCTGTTTCACCCCGGAACTGAGTACGCCCCGCCAAACGGGACGACTTGGTCGCGCACGGTCTTCACAGATACGTGCGCAGCGTCGATACGGACGTGTGGGATTTCGCAAAAGCTGATTTGGGTGTGCGTGCACACCGGAATCAACGCGTATCCGCGGACATCGCTCCGTATCCGCCTTTTCTGCAATTCACCCTAACTTCGTGCACACTCGTCAGATCGAGACGAAACTTGCGCCATCGGACTCGTAGCGATACGTTGGTCCTGTGGGTCAAGTTTGGTTCGATTCTGAGAACGTTGACGAAATCGCGTGTTGTGGGCCCCACAGGCCCCGCTCGACGGGCGATTTTGTGTTCGGCTCATCGGAATCCAAATCTGGAAGTTCCGTTGGGTTCGTATCAGCGTTCCTGACCTGTTGACACTAAGTTTGGTGAATTTGGAGACTTTTGACCCGGACACATTTTTCGGTGCAAAGCGGGCCCAACGGCGGACCCCGTTTTGACCCGAAACTGCCGTTTTTGCCCTTGTCTCCAAATTGGACCCAAGGACAGGCGTTTCTAGCTATTTGACATCTTATGAGCGTGATGGTAATGTTTATTTCAGCTTTTGGACTCATCTCTGGAAACTTCCCCTAGAACATTAATCGGATCCAAACAACAGGCAAGTACCTGCACTTCAAGTTTAATCTTTATATTGTGATAATTAGTTTCCCTGCTCTACCAGTACCCTTGCTGATTACACGTAGTGTTAGAATACTGTATTTCATGTCTTGAATATTGGATTTCATGTCTTGTTTTCGTGTCGGGTGGGAGAATACTGAAAGGCATGTAGTTTACCCTTCCCCTTTTCGTGAATAATAGCTGTTGGTACACGACTGTCCATCAGCCGGATCTCGATTGTTCGTGAATAATAGCCGTCTATGACGGCCGGATTAGCCTTATAAACCCCTGCATGCCAACTAGGTATTCTAAATACACAAGTTCACACATATAGTTTCTTGTCTTGTTGCAGTTCCTGTT
This sequence comes from Iris macrosiphon, assembly GCA_036927795.1. Classification (NCBI taxonomy): domain Eukaryota; kingdom Viridiplantae; phylum Streptophyta; class Magnoliopsida; order Asparagales; family Iridaceae; genus Iris; species Iris macrosiphon. Next base: position 142,502,313 of record JAYESA010000016.1, read on the forward strand.
GCCTTGTCACAGTTACATTTTTTCCTGATTTACTCATGCCCTGGTTTATAGCGATTAATCCTGTTTTACTTATAGTCCTGATTATAGTATTATTTCTCAATTATTTATATTACTTATTAAGCATACTCTAATCATGATACTTAATCTGTCTTTCCTACTTGTCACCAATATTTAGTTTAATCTTGTTGTGCATTGTGTACTTTGCTCCTTTCCTGACTGGATCTGTTGTTTAGGCGATGATGAGGACTTTGCCCTACCTATTATGATCCCTATGGCGTAGCAGGTGACACAGTTGAGAGGCAGGTTCCCACTCAGGAGATTACCTCCGAGGAGTAGTAGCCAGTTAGCTAGTTTTTCCCTTTTCAGCTCAGTAATCGGGTTTGTCCCCGATTTATCTTCTGTTCATGTATAAACTATGGATCTGTTATCACAATCTATTTTATAAATCAGCATTCCTATTTCCTGTTAATTTCCTTGTCTATTTACTTTATTTGTGGATGAGATAGACTTTATATTACCTGTGATCATGCCCTAGACAGCGTACTACCGCCGACACTGCGGCGTAGGCTGGACGTGCCCACGCACTCGTGCCCGAATATCCGGGTGCGGGTCGTGACAAATATACTTGCCCTAGACATGTCTGAACATATCATATCAGGTTACATGACTGTATTAATACGAGCATGTGAATAGGAATTACCAAGATAGGATTCAATCCACAATCGTTTGACAATTCCCACCTGAATTCTTTAAAACGCCTTGACCCCGATATTTCTATTCTATCACCCCACCCTTGAACTCTTTATTATTGATCTTCGTCTCCCCTATTTCGGAAAGACGAAATCTCGTGCTTGGTATAAGTTTGGTACATAGATAATACTAGATATGCCCCATAGGCCGATCACATACTTGAGGATTATCCCTTCGTAATTAAGGACATATCATATGTGATATGATCGGTGTTGAAATTTCGAGGATTAAATGACATGAGTACACATATTAAGGAATATTTTCTTAAGGTATATAGCCTTTTTGTGATGGATGGGTAAATTCTAAGTTGGGTAGCAGTGCATTGTCAACTCAAGATAAATTTCTTTTAGATTGTGACCGAGTAAGATTATAATGGGAGAGGTTCAAGCCATTCTAATTTTAAAAAAAATTTAGAGGAGTGACTAAGATGATTAATGAATTGATATCAATAGTTATATCTCAAGTACATGATTTAATCTTGAAATAATGAAAGTAAAATCATCAAATTGAATTTGGAGGATAAAAATATAGAATTTCAGATTTGGACATTGGTGGACTACATTTAAATTATTTTTCAATTTGATGATTTGAATTAAAAATTAAAATTTGATGGTTGGACTACCTAGTTGGAATATTGAGAATGTGAATGGAATTTAAAAAGTTGAAGCATACAATGTGAATACTAGTGGACTCGAATCACTTCTAGAGGAAATTTTGATAGTTAGAATCGTGAGACAAATTTATAAGCGTATGCAAATCTTGAAGATGTTATATGGGCTTAATTTTTGCCTGTGGGTAATTTGAGAAAGTAAGAAGTGATAACCATAGGTTGAATTTTTGATTTGAACAGCACTCTCCTGGCGAATCGACCTGGGAACGAGAGGATACCATGCGCCAGCGTTATCCACACTTATTTGCGGATGCAGGTAAAACCTAAGCATTCTTTATTTCTGTAGTTCATGCCCTTGTAGTTTACCCTTCGATTGCGAGGACGCAATCCTATTAAGGGGGGTAGATTGTAAACACCCTCAAATTTTTAGATTTTTAAAATCAATTTTTGGGGATTTTTCTGCAATTTTCAGGAATTTACATAGGTGCTGTAAAGATTATGTAATTTTTAATTTCTAATAAGTAATATTAAAATGCAATGAAAATATGATTTTATGGTGTAAAATGGAAAACTGGACTTAGGGCAATTTTCCTGGAATTTATTGGACCCCGGACCTATTTTAATTACCAAAAAACTATTTAAATACTTATTATTATTATTATTATCTGATTTTTAGGCCCGGCCCGGCCCAACCCAGCAGCCCAGCCCAGCCCAGCCAGCCCTAGCGGGTCGGGCGGGTCCGCCCAACCCGGAACCCGCGCCCGACCCGGTCCCCTTCTCTTCCCCCCCACGATCGCTGCCTGACCGAGTTCCCCGGCCATGCCCGGGCTCTCCGCCGCCTCTGCTGGAGCGGGCCACGTCCCCTCGACCTCCCCGTCTCACCCGGCCACACCCTCCCTCGAGCCGCCTTTAAAAACCCCTCCTTCCCTTCCCCTCCTTCCTCAACTTCACCCCTTCCAGACCCGACGCCGGAACCCTAACCCTACTCCGGCCATCTCCCTCCCCTACCCGCTGCCCTCCGCCGGATCTCCACCTCCAGAGTCTCCCAGCCGCCGAGAGCCGCCCGATCCTCTTCTCCTACCTCCCCTCTTCTTCTCAGACCCGACGCCGGCCTCGCCTAGCTCCGCCGACCTCCCCTCGGCACCGCTCGGCCCCGATCGACGACCCCCGCCCTGGCCGCAGCTCGCCCCGCCGTGTCCAGTCATCTCCGGTGACCCCCCAGCCAGTAGACACCAGGAGGACATCGGACTCGCTGCCGGACACGGACACAGTGGACACGGACTCGCCGACACAGGATACGTGTCGGACACTGAAATCTCAGTTTCGAAGGGCCAGTTCAGGTACTCGTATCTCGCACCCCGTATCTCCGATTTCAATTCTGTAAATTGCGTTGTGAAGCCTGTATGACCCTCTCGGTGCCCGGACAAACCGCTCGGGGCATCGCGTCCTGTGGTGATCGCACCCCGAGATCCAAAAACAGGAAAACCCAGACCCTGTTTCACCCCGGAACTGGGTACGCCCCGCCAAACGGGACGACTTGGTCGCGCGCGGTCTTCACAGATATGTGCGCGTCGTCGATACGGACGTGTGGAATTTTGCAGAAGTTGATTCGGGTGTGTGTGCACACCGGGATCAATGCGTATCCACGGACATCGCCCCGTATCCGACTTTTCTGTATTTCACCCTAACTTTGTGTACACATGTCGGATTGAAACGAAACTTGCGCCATCGGACTCGTAACGATATGCTGGTCCTGTGACCCAAGTTTGGTTCGATTCTGAGAACGTTGACGAAATCGCGTGTCGTGGGCCCCACAGGCCCCGCTCGACGGGCGATTTTGTGATCGGCTCATCGAAATCCAATTCTGGAAGTTCCGTTGGGTTCGTATCATCGTTCCTGACCTGTTGACACCTTCTGAGCATGTTGGTACTGTTTATTTCAGCTTTCGGAGACATCTCTGGAAATTTCCGAAAACAGGACCTTAGTGGAATCCAAACATCAGGCAAGTGCACCTTGCCAAACTTGCAGTCATTATCTTCATATTTCCTGTAATAATACTTTGCTGGATGTCTTGTGTAAATTCATATAAACTTGTTTAAATGCTTAACCTAGAAAACGTATGACGTACCTAGTGTCCGATCATAGTCGGGTGCCAACACCGTACGCGGTGTTGGGTTCGTCATTTAGAGATGGATTTACGATACCCTTTACTCTTGTACTTGACATATCAAGTACCTACAACCCAGGACACTTGACACTATGCATGGACAGAATCTTCCTGAGATATTCATGGTGATTCTGTATAGGATACAGGACTTGACAGAGATATTTATTTATAGACAGTATGACTTGTTGCATTAGTTATAATCCCGCGGACATGGACATGAGATGTTATGGTCATGGTTTGCGTGATTACATTGGGTGGGAAGAGACACACAGGCTACAGGCTGTTCTATATATATATCTACTATTAGTGTGAGGTCGTAGACTCTCCAGCAGAGCTAGACCCTTTACGTGTTATTACTGCTACCGGCTCCCCGACACAGAGCTTGTAGCGGTCTCAGCCTGAGTTCTAGTGATGCTCTCAACTTGCATTTATCACTTAGCTGGTTACATAGTTTACCCTGCTGTTTCCTTTATTTCTGCACTGCTTATATTTTGGCTTGTATTATCTGTACCTTGCTATGTCCCCTGAGGACCTGGAATGGACTATGTCCCCAGGTATAGCCGAAGAGATCCATCCAGAGATACACCGTACAGGAGCACTTCCAGGAGCTGTACCAGGACCTGAAGACGAGCTCGTGGCAGAAGACTTCTCCTGACCGGCTTCATATACTCAGTATTTCTATTTCCAGTTCATTTATTTCCTGTCTATTTGCATTGATGTACCAGACATATTCTCGGATTGTTCCCGAGACACTTATTTGAGATTGCTTATTTATTCTATTGCATTATTTCTGGCATTTAATCTGTGATTATCTATCGTGGATAAGATTAGTATAGACTGTGACCTGTATCTATTGTTCTATTACCTGTTAGACTACAGCTTAAGCATGCCCTGATGGATCCAATAGATTGGGTATCCATCGGTGCGTGCTGCTGGCCATTGCCCACGTGCTCAGTCCCTCGGCATTTTGGGACTGGGGCGTGACATGGCCCATTACTCATTATTACTGCTACTACCGGCTCCCCTACACAGAGCTTGTAGTGGCTTCAGCCTGAGTTCTAGTGCTGCTCTCATCTTGCATATCACTTAGCTGGTTATTTAGTATTCCCTTATTGTTCCATCTATTGCTGGAGAGACCCACAGACTACATGTTGATTATGTTATGCCGGCTACTCAGTCTCCCGCTGAGCTAGACCATCTCATGATATCACTGCTACTGGCTCCCCTACACAGAGCTTGTAGTTGTTTCAACCTGAGTACTATTGATGTTCTCTCTTGCATTTCACACAGATGATTACATACTTGCCCTACTTATTCTATTTATTTTCTGTACTGCATTTATTTTGGCATGAGCTTTCTTGTACCTTGCTATGTCCCCTGAGGACCTGGATCCGGATTATGTCCCCAGGATTTGCAGACGAGATTTATCCTGAGGTTTACGGGACCGCAGCAGGAGCTGAACTAGGAGCTGTACCGCCATCTGAGGACGAGGTGTTAGCTGAGGACTTTGCCTGAGCATCCATGTTCCGTGCTCAGTATTTATTTATTTATTTCAGTCATTTATATTTTTGGTCTGTTGAACCATTGTATCAGATATTTATCGGATTGTTCCCCGAAGCACTTTGTTGAGACTAGCTGATGATTTACTTTTCTTATTTATTCTGTGGATCATATTTTGTATCTTGTGTGGATGAGATTAGTTGTGCCATGATTGTCGTAGACTTTGTTTTACAGCTTAAGTATGCCCTGATGGATCCATTAAATTGGGTTTGTCCATCGGTGCGTGTTGCTGGCCATTGCCACATATCTAGTCCCTCGGTATTTTGGGACTGGGGCGTGACAAATCCACCAGTTTGTATGCAGGGTGCGGGAGAACCTCGTTCGGTGCGGATGCCTCTTTCGTGCGTGCTTAGGCGTGGAGATCACTCCGAAGCAATGCTGCATTCGGAACTGAAGCACATATACAAGACATAATGTTGTGAACATTGCCTGATCATCGCCTGTAAAATTATTCCACAATTGTAACCACTTGGCACGCTTTTACTGTTTCAGAGAGAGAGGCTTGAGCGACTTGTAATCTCGGCTATACGCTGCCTGTAACACTTGTTTATATCAATAAAGAGTTGCTTTACTTCAACTTGTGTTATTCAATGCTTCTGCTATATTGTCAACTCAGTGAACTTGTTACCGATCGCCTATACGTTCATGACTCCGCTGCACTCGGATAATCTGTGCGACTCTGTGGCTTAGAACTCTTACCGCCAGCCAATGAACCACGGCCTTGCACGGGCGTGGCTCACGCTCATGCGGCATCACGCCCGAATGGATCAAAGCGATTGTTCCGCGGGAGCGCTGGCGCGGTGATTCTCGCCTAGCGGGAACGGCCGATTTAGCCGGCGGGAGATCGGGGCGTGACTTAATAGTATCAGAGCCTGGCTTCTACGCCTTTGGACTTCAATTCGATTATCTCAGTTTTAAAAGCTCTTTCATGGTTTATGTGCACGCTCTCTCTCAATGCCTCGAAGGGATGTTCCAACAATAAGTCTAAATACTTTCAAAATGCATTTTGAATGATATGATTGCTTGTATGATATTGTGCTGCGAGTGGCCTTTGAGCCAACCTGTGCGAACCCTTGAGATTATCGCTAGTATCTTGTCCGATTTCACTATTTCTAAGTTTGGTTGAATGCATATGTTTGAGGGATGCCTTGAACTTGTACACGATCCATGACTTAAGAAAATGTGAAACTCGAGTGCTAAGACTTCACTATCGCTAAGTTGGTTGGCGTGCTCACGCTAGAGGTGCACTTCGAATGTGCGCACGATCCAGACTAGCGATATGCTGATCTCGAACACTTGTGCAAGTGAATATCCAGATAAACAAGTGCAACGACTTATATAGGTTTGCCTCAGCCTTGTATCGTTAAATCAAAATTGATTGAAACGTACTGCTTGTCCTCAGTAACTCTCGAGGACGAGACTTTTTCTGAGTTGGGTAGGATGTAACACCCCGTTTCGTTCAAGCGGACTGCCGATTCAAACGACAAAAATGCATGTCCCGACCCGCTTTGCTTTACTACTAGATATTAAGAATATACTAAATGCATATACGAAATATATATATACATATACCAATTATATATCTTAAATACATACTAAATACATACATATATACCTACATGCATACGTATACTTATACATACGTACACGAGGGGGGACCGTACCTGCGCACGACGACGGCGAAGACGTCGACGACGAGGTGGCTGGCCGGAAAGAGGCAGAGGGATGAGGGAGCTCATGAGTGATGAAGTCGAGACGAGGGGGCTCCGGCAATGGCGGAGGCGGCGGCCTTGCTGGGCTGGTCGTAGTCGAGGCGGTCCGACGAGGTGAAGGGGTGCACGAGGCTGAGGCTATCATGGCCCAGTGGTCGGCTCCGGCTGACAGGCGGTTCAGGGATCAGGGAGAGTCAGTTCGGCAAGGAGGTGGGGTCATGTGGAAATGGGAGTAGCCGAGGTTGGCCGGAGAATGATGAAGCGGGTGGTTCAGTGAGGGCTCGGGTCGGATGGGTGAGGCGGAGACGAGCGGGGGATCTCGTCGAGGAAGATGAAGACGAGGGTGGTGGTGTCAGGAGTCGGTTCAGGAGATGAGATACGGGGAGGAGCTAGGTGCAGTTGGTGGTGGTGGTCGTGTACAGCAGGAGGCCGCCAGGGAAGGAGCTCGGGATGGTGGTGGAGCTGTGTATTAGAGGAGGCCGGCGTCTCGTCGAGTGCAGGAGGTCGGAGAAGATGGAGGAGGCTGTCAGAGTTGGGCCGGGTGGACGATGCAGTAGCTGCCGGGAAGAGGAAGCTGATGACGATGGTGGTGGCTCGGGATGTAGCAGGGCTGACTCGCCGGGGAAGGAAGAGCTCGGCTGAGGTGTAGCTCTGGTTGAGCAGCCGAGGAAGGGAGGCAGGTCGGGGAGTGGTTTGGCCGGACTGGGTGGCCGGGGCTGGCCGGCCGGGTGGCTCGGGTGGGGTTAGTTTGGTGTTGGTGAAGGTGTTGTATTTTTGTGAAGAATAATATGGAGATGGTGGGTTTTTGTATATGGGAGGAGATGATGTGACCCCCTAGGAATTAGGGCCGGCCAAGTCTTGGGATGGGGTTGCTTTGGGAAAAGGGTTGAGGTGTATTTATATAATGAAGAGAATGTTGTGTGGTGATGATGGCTCTATTTAAAATGGAAGGCCTAGATTCAACATGGAGAAAATGCAACAAAAGGAGGAGAGCGGGGTTTTGGTTGACTAGTCAAAGAAGGGGGTTGTTTTCTTCATTTGGGTTAAACCAATAGGATGGTGACACATCATTGCAATTTTGCAATTAAGTCCCCAACAATTGGAAAATTACACAGAAAAGGGTTTCTGGATTTAATTAATTAAAATTAGATACGATTGGCGTTCAAAAATTAATTAGGAGTACATGGGGCCAAAATTAGGTTGGGTCACAAATATCATTAGTGAAGAAGACTCAGAACAGAATATTATCCTAATTTGGGTTGCACGAAAAATGGGTCGAGGTTGTCTCTAATTTCGATTGGAACGCACAACGATACAAAGTTGGAATTAATTTAGAAATTAAATAAACGTCCGCGACGAATATTGTGCGGCTAAAATGAAGCATAAGAGAACATAATTACGAGTTACAAAACGGTCAGAATGGAAGACTGGCACGTCTAGGGCAAGGTTGTGAAATTTGCTGGAAGGCAAAAGCTAGGGTAGCGCTCCAAATATTGAAGCAACGGTAAGGCGCATCAATTAAATAAAATTTACGGTAATAATTACAACCTCAATTAATTAAGTTCTAAATAATACAAATTAACTCCATAACCCTACAATTCGGTCAGGTGTTCATCTAGTGGGCTTCTAGGTCAAGTCTATCAGCTCAAACATTAATGAACACTGTATATATATAATATTATAAATACACATCTCATGCAATTATTTAAATTAAATACACACAATTTTAATAATATACAAAATTTAAAATACCCCTGTTTTTGGAACGTGGTAGTGACATGTGACAATTCCTAAGAGCATCGTAGAGTCTGTTTATTGTCTTAGTGTATGATATTAGATTATTATATTATTATGTGTTAGGACCATTGGACCAGCCAGGAGACACTGCAGGAACCGGCTTCTGGCATTCACAGCTTGAGGACTCAAGCAAGATACCTTGCCATATTTACTGTTTGATTTAAATGATGCATATGTTGTATGATTCTGGTTGCTGTATTTCATATGACTGTGTGCGTCCGAGATTGACTCGGGTGCAGTCGACGGGTACGTCGATGATTAGTGTACTTGACCTAGTCATTAGCAGACTCACCCCATGGGAGGATACTCTGATATCTTCCGTGACCTGACACCTTACATGTTTCACTGTGATATATACATGTTGGGATGCGGGTCCGCGTACTCGACTAGCTATCGGTGCGTGTGACATGCATCACGGTTAGTACGTAACTCAGGATTATTTTATTGGTAGAGACTGGCATCTAGATACGGGGTATGCACGTCGAGTATTCAACTAGTGTATCTACATTGGGAGGGAAAGACAGCTAGTAAGCGTATGGGACACACACATTGGACTCCGTAGTATCCGGAGGAGCCACGGATCCAATGATTTCCTTTATTGCAGACACCGCGCTCTTCGGAGTGATACGGACGTATATATATTGCAGATACCTCATTCTTCGGAATGATGGACGTTACAGATACCACGCTCTTCAGAGTGTTGGAAGTTATGCCTACGCCTATCCATACGTACCAAAGTTGTCTTCATATTTCATTCACTTAGATGGTTAGCACACCCTTGTACCTTATTGCATTTATCTTATTCAGTATTTATATATATGGCATGCTTCTATGTATCTTGTTACGTCCCTCTGAGGACCTGGTACCTTTCCAGATTTGGACGAGACATATTATCCCACAGTGTATGGCCCAGGACAGGAGACGATATTCGCTACCGCAGAGGAGTTAGAGGTGCTACCGTCAGAGTTTCAGTGATCAGTTGGTAGGCCTTCCGCCTAGGATTGGGAGCATCATTATCTAGTCAGCCGATGCCCTAGTCGTTACTCTTTTATCTATCATTTCAGTACTTTTATTCTTTCATAGTAGTGGGTTTGTTCCCACCAGACATCATTGGTTGTACTATGATATCTTGAGACTGGTGTTTATCTTCCAGCAGTTTATTTAGTACTTCTTGCTCTTTATATTGTGGATGAGATTAGATTACCTGTTATTGACTGATATTGGACATGTTAGTAGTTTAGGACAACGTAGCACTCTTCGCTAGGATCCATTAAATTGGGATATCCTCGGAGACGTGACAGCTGGCTATTGCCACGTGGCCTGGTTCCTTGTATTTTGGGACTGGGGCGTGACACAAGTTCACCGTAGCCACCCACCTTAGCGATATTTTGCTCGGTCGAGTGATACTCCGAGCGAGCCTCTGAAAGCCTAAGCCAGAATCTTGTAGGGACAAGTCTGGATATCCTTTGCCTCAAACGAGTATTCTCGCCTGAGCAAAGCGGGTCAGGATATTGCACTTTTGCCGTTTGAATCGGCAGTCCGCTTGAACGGAACAGGGTGTTACAGCATATGTACTGATTTTCTCTATATATAGAGGGGCACCTCTTTCATTTGAGGGTGGTGAAAAATTCAAGTTTTCCAGAAAATTCGAGAGTACCAAAGCTCTTATGCGGCCAAGCCATCACCCCTTCCACTTAGTGATTTTCCAGTGATCCGAAGGTGACATAGCGCATTTCAGAAGTCCTCGTACGAACTTGTTGGATCCTGAGAGCAGATAGTCGTATAGCGCGAATCTTGCCCTGAGCACCGGTGATTTTGATCACCCCAGCAGAAAATTTTCTTCTTTGTATTTCTTTTTTTCCGTTCCTTCTCGTTGTAGCATCTGCGAACGTAAAGAGGAGAACGGTTATCTGATTCTTATTGTATTTGTATTTTCTTTGGGTCGTCAGTTTGTAACATGTTCGTGGTTGTCACGCCTCGATCTCCCGCAGGCTAAATCGGCCGTTCCCGCTAGGCGAGAATCACCGCGCCAGCGCTCCCACAGAACGATCGCTTTGACCCATCCGGACGTGATGCCGCACGAGCGTGAACCGCGCCCGTGCAAGGCCGTGGTTCATTAGCTGGCTGTAAGAGTTCTAAGCCATAGAGTCGCACAGATTGTCTGAGTGTAGCAGAGTCATGAACGTATAGGCGATCGATAACAAGTTCACTTAGTCGATAATATAGCGGAAGCATTGAATAACACAAGTTGAAGTTAAGCAACTCTTTTATTGATATAAACAAGTGTTACAGGCGGCGTATAGCCGAGATTACAAGTCGCTCAAGCCTCTCTCTCCGAAACAATAAAAGCGTGCCAAGTGGCTACAATTGTGGAATGATCGTATAGGCGATGTTCAGGCAACATTCCAACATTATGTCTTGTATATGTGCTTCAGTTCCGGACGCAGCGCTCCAGGCTCCGGAGTGATCTCCATGCCTTAACACGCACGAAGGAGGCATCCGCACCGAACGAGATTCTCCCGCACCCTGCAAACGATCTGGTGGGTTATCAGTATATTGAATGCACTGGTGGGGAAGCTACTCGCCCGCTCGACAAATCCAAACACGTAATATAGGTTCCATGCACCAACTATTTAAGTTGTCTTTCTAGTTGCCTTAGGATCAGTTTCATGCAAAGATTGAATAGCCTAACTCGTGTGGCAGTGCGCCGTGCGACATGAGAGGAAACACGGCGAGACTTACCAACTTACCATTTGTCCTTCCCTGTCCAAGGCAAACATTGTTAATTCAGGCACGGGCAAGTATAAACATTCAGGGGCATTCATAATGAAAACCAAGTTATTGCATATGCAAACACGAGAAGCATTGTATCATGATCGTTCAGGTGTTCAGCTGTTCTTTGATGCGATGCAATGACTCGCACGCGGATAGCCGCTAAGCGAGGATGACTTATCTAGATGAACATGAGTCGCTGGCATAGCCATAATGGACACTAGTCAATGACGAGGATGGAATGCAACAAAAAATGTGAGGCGCTACAAACCATCTCGTCCAAGAACGTGAGACTAAACGTGAGTTCCATCCGGATCAGAACGGTCTCAGTGCCCCGGTGACCGCCCGTAGAACTATACCTCGTTTCCGAGTTGTCCGCGACATGCACTATTTGGTCTTTCCAATTGCATGATTTCATTATTTCGCCAAGCAAAACCAACTCAAATTTAGTTAGAATGCATCTTCTTCTATAAATTGTGCTAATTGTGAATCATATCTTGTATGCGACCAATTGTTCATGGAGGCTATGCAAAACAAATCATGTAATGCTACTTGTCTTGTACTCGTGTTGCCTCAACTGCATAAATGTTTAACGTGTTATGAAAGATTGATCACGGACAACTTGTGCACAAGGTCAATGGTTCCTGCGAACGGTCTCTGGGGCACTGGCACCGATCCGATCCGGGCGGAACCCAACGTTTAGTCTCACGTGATTGACGGGATGCTTGCAGCGCACCACATGCTTTCGTTGCATACATCCTCGTCAATGACTATTGTCCATTATGGCTTCTAGCCAGTGATCCCAACGTGTATTTAAATCTGTTGTAAACTAACTTGTGTCTTCGTGGCAGGGCAGGCATGGTAAGTATTGTGCAGGTGTTTCAGTCGGACAGGTAAAAGTCACCGAAAGGTGACAAGTTCATTTCAGTAAATTTTATATGCTGCTTACTTGTAAATAAACTAAGGCAAGATAGAAAGACCACAATAATATGCATGCTTCATTAAAACAACGTGTTGATTGGTATAGTTGGGTTAGCTTGCCTTCACCAGTATGTTTCGACATACTCACCCTCGTTGAAACAGGCTTCCCGCACTAAGGAGAACCGAGCGAGGAGCCGAAGTCGTCTTTCCCGATCCAGTCCAGCTGTAGGCGCATCCTAATCGCGCCGCATTTTGAAGTACTTGAAGAAAGGAGCTTGCAACCCAAACATAATGCAGCTCAGAGGGAAAGCCGTCAACTCTCCCGGAGGTCTTATATTTTGAAGTTTAGTAAAGGGATGTAATGTACATGACTGCTATCTCATTTTGTGTCAACACTTTTGTAAGCCCGTGCGGCAAATTAGCTGACTCGTTCAAGAGTTTGTAATAGATGTTCATTATCAATAAAAAGAGAACTTTTTCATGTTTCAAATCTGTGTTTCAATTTATCTGTGTACTCTGAATATATGCTCGCACGGCGGTCACGTCGGGGGACGCCCCTACGATTCGGCAAAATCGGGGTTCTCGCCTGAGCAAAGCGGGTCGGGACATTGCGCTTTTGCCGTTTGGATCGGCAGTCCGCTTGAACGGAACGGGGTGTTACAGTGGTTTAGTGCTACTGTGGAGTTGTGTGTCACTGTAGAGGCACTCACGAGTGACTCACAGTGAACCAACTTTTGTAGAAGACGAACTCTTGGGTGATTCTCTACTTGGTGGACCTCTTCTACTTTAATTTGGCTTCGAGACTAACAATGATTTAATTAAAATTCAAAACATCCTAAAAAAATATTTGGTGGAAGGGTGAATCGGTCGGATCATCATCTAATCCAGTCTAAAAAAAATAGAAATAACGAACATATGTATGTTCGTCCCAATTGTGGTAATAAACTATCCTACATACTTAGGTCATGATGCCGTGATATTTAAGGGTGAGCATTCGGTTTATTCGATTTCAGTCGAATCGAAATAGTCAAAACTGAATAAACCAAAATTCTAAAAATCTAAAACAAAATAAGATATTCGGTTTGTTCGGTTGAACTATTACTATTTTTAATAGATCGAATCCAAAGTTAAAATTATAGTTAAATTATATTAACAAATTATAATTTTATATACATATTTGTTCTTTTTTAAAGTTGTGTCCAAAATCAGTTTCAAAATATATACATACAATTACTATTTTTAAAATATACATTTTAAAAAAAAATATTATTGCTAGATATTTTTTCTCTTTTTGTACTGGCAGTGCTGTATATTTATTATGTTTGGTCATCCTAGCTCCACAACACTAGCGTGCAAAGAGTTAGGTAGGAAAGCAGAGAGGCATCTTTGTGTGGTCACCAATGATATTTTGGTATTTGGATATGTCCCACTATGTTCCATGTCGGTAGATATATTTTTTTTCCAAAAAATCTTTCTAGATGATTATAGTTTGAATACAATGTCTACAGAAAAACTAATATCCAAAAAATTGTAAAAGGAATCGAAACCTCTTTACAAAAACTTTTTTTTTTAATTTATCACTTCTAAATTTCCTTAGCGTCTTTAACTTTTTTTTTCCTTTTTTTTCAAAAAAAAAGTACAAAATAAAAACAAAAACAAATAATAATAATAATAATAATAATAATAATAATAATGTCAAACTCACTTGATAAGGACATTTGTGTCTTTTAAATTTTTTTTAACAAAGGTTTCCTCCTTTTTTTTTTCTTTTTTTTTTTTTTACTTTCAACCAAAAAAAAAAAAAAATTAACGTCCTTAGTAAAGACATTAGTCTCATTTATTTATTTATTTTGGTTTTTACATACTTTTCAAAGAAAAAAAATTTATAAAAAAATTAAAACGCTCATAGTGGAGACGTCTGTAGTCGAAAATATTTAAAAATAAGTCAAACGTTCTTAGTAAAAATGTTTGAATTTTTTTTTAATAATTTTTATAAACTATTTTTTCTGTGGATAATATACACAAATTATAATACTCTACAGCAATTTTTTGTTTTTCTTTGCACAGAGGGAGGATATGCCTCTTGAAAGAGCTGAATGAAAGGGGAAAAAAGAAATTAACGATCCCAAAATTTTGCTGAAAATGTTGTTCAACGTGTCAATTTAGTCCTTGATTCCATCTTATGACTCCTCTTTCAACGTGTGAGGTCTTGAAACGACGAGACAATCGAGAAAAAAAAATATCTAGAGGCAATTCGACTAAAATATAATTTGTGTACTCAAAAGAATCCAGCTGTTTTCTTTCATGCTCTCACCTCTAGGGATGCCAACGTGGGTAGGGGTCGGAAATTATATCCCTCGTTTTCATTTTGGAGTAGTGTTCGAATTTTTGTCTCTTTTTTCATTCGGATTTAAGTTTTTTATTTCTATCTCCGTTTTTATTAAACAATATATTTTTTGTTTCTATTTTTGTTTTCGGTTAACAATTTTTTTGTATATTATAAACTTAAAATATTATTTCCATTTCAAAATATATATATATATAAGACATGTTAAAAAAATGATTTTCTTCAAAAAATATACTACTAGATAGAAAAAATAATATAATAAAAAAATATTAATCCAACAAAAATATACGAGTACTAAATAAAAGTCTACAATATAAAACAAGAAAAAAATTAATCCCACAAAAAAATATTTCAAATAGAGATCTATAATTCCATAAAATAAATTATATGGATATAAATAATCGGAGTCTAAATTTTTGCGGAACGAAAAATATTATATCTATATCTGCCTCTAAATGCGATCCGAGAATTTTTTAATTCCCATCTTCGTTTCTGATCCGTCTTACTTTTTCCAAAATCTGACTCCGTCTGAAAAAGAATTAGCTATCTGTCCGATTTGGAAAAAAAATTGTTGGAAACGAAATGCGGGGGGTTACTCACTTTCTTCGACCCGTCCATCCCAAAACGTTGAAGTACCCGATTAATGTACTTCTTTCGGGACAAGTGTTGTAACGCCCGCAACCGCACGGTGCGTTACGCTGAGTCGAATTAAATGAAACAAATGCTGGTTATATTTGATTTGTTGGATTTTGGGAATAAGTATTGATTGAGTTGTTTCATGTGCAGATGGCTAGCGGGTTCATTGGAAACCAGGTGTTCGTTCGGAGCAGTACTGAGATAGCTGAGTTGGAATGATGATGCCATCTTTCTTAGTCCGATCGGTCGGATGATTTGGAGAGCACGGCCTGCTCGCACGGTCATACCAGTTGAGTAGATCGCGCTTGCATCGGACCACGGGTTCAAGGGATTGGCCGTATCGGCAGGACATGATGCTTAACGGGATCAAACATTGTGAGTGGGCTCTTTCCCTTCTTTTCTACTCCTTCATGCCTAATAATATGGAAAGCACGTAAAGGCTTGAACACTTGGGCTGAAACATTGGAATCACTACACTGAGGCGTGCATAGAGTGGACGTCGTTGGCTTGGTAGGTTTGTGGCTTGATTTGGTTTACGCGTTGGATAGTTGGAGCTAGAGTTGGAATATATGCTTTGAGGCAGTTGGTTGATTGATTGGGATTATGCTTGGACAGTTGGAATGATACATTGAGGCAAATAGAATATCGGGAATTCGGGCGAGCGAGCGTGCATCCGTGCACGAGTATCACTGGGTCGCTTTGTCTTGCAAAGCGAGCAGTTGTGGTTCAAAACTGAACAACTGCATCGGCGGGGGTATTGTGCCACTGTTGGGGCATTGTGCCACTGGATTATTCGGAGTGTGGGGTGTTGCACCCAATGTGAAACACTGTGTTGGAAAGCGGAAGTGTGAATATAGGCATAACTTGGGCACAACTTGAGAGATGGTGCATATAGGTATTTTGGTGCCTTGGAATATATATATTGAGGTCGAGATTTGGAATCCTTGGGGATATGTTGGAAGAATGGTTATGGATGCTTCGGTTGGGTATTGGTGGAACGAGTCTAGGATCGCTTGGTGGGGCGAGAATGTTCGATCCTCTCGTCATACCTACTTGGTGTCTGCATGTCACGGACAACCTGTATTGCACAGGGTTTGGTCTCCTCGAACGGGATCTCCGGGGCACCGGGACCGTTCGGCCATGGAGGAGACAATTGGGTAACGCGTCTTGGGCGCGGTGCCAGCGGTTGGAATCGATCCAGGTGGGTTAGCTACTTAGCACTGTTTCGAGGAAAACCGCATTTGATCAGTCCGATCAATGTCCTTTATGGCTTGGCCAGTGACTTCATATAGTATAGTGTTGGCTTGCTTTTCTTTTGTTGGTTTGGCTTTCGTGTAGGCGCGGCCACCTTGCCTCGGCAAAAGTGTGCACTGTGAGTAGTGGATTGTAAATGTTGGTTGAGGATGGATATTGAGGCTTGGGAATGGTTCGATATGTTATCGTGTTGCTTGGACTTGAGCAGGACGGTTGCATGCTAGTTTACTTTGGGTTGCTTATATATTTGCTTGTCGTTTGGTTTGAGATTGAATGCTTGCATGCTTAAACTGCTTTACAGCTTTCCTTAACATGTCATCCATATGCCATGAAATGAATCTAGGATTCAAACTAGAAAGATCACCATATAACTGTTTGCATTCAGTATTTTACTTAGTGTCGGCTTAGGCGAGTGGGTTACCCCGCTCACCAGTACGGTTGTGTACTGACCCACGTTTGTGGGCATTATTTCAGGTACACAGGCGTAGTGGCGCTGCTTGGATATACGAGGCATGATGTATGAACTGTAAGTACCTTTGTGGGCTAGAGAAAAGAGCAAGAGCATTTCATCGTCTCCGTGGCATCGCATTTGTGGCATTGCCTCGGGGCATTCTATTTGGACCCTATCGTGAGCTTCGCTGCGTATTACTCTGATTGTGTGCTTGGTACACAATACTTGACTTCCGCTGCAACTTGGTTGTTTCGATGATAACATTTGGTGTTTGACAACATCGCCTTGTACGAGCGCAACTCCAGGCTCGTACGGCATCACGTCCCGATGAGAACGATGGTCTTGCGGGAGAGCTGCAACGTGGTGATTCACGTTCAGCGGGGACTATCGAGCTTGCGGGAGATTGGGGCGTGACAAATTGGTATCAGAGCGCCTGGTTCATTTTCTCGGACTTGGTCCTTCGCTTCATCACAAACTCTAAATAGCTTCCGCGTGTCGTCTAGCTCTTGACTCTACTCAGTGCCGCATTGGATGATTCATGCAATAAGTCTATATATATTGCTGGTTGTGGCTGCATTTCATTTCTTGGTTGTGTTGTCTTGGTTGGTTTTCGTAGGATCGTTTAGCCTCGTTGGGCGTTGTTGCATTCGTGCAGCAGTTGGTTGGCGTTGTTGCATTCGTGCAACAGTTGTGGGCTTTCGTTGGCTTGGCTTGGCTTGTCGTTCGGGGAGTTTCTGATTGCATCAGTGGATCTGTTGGTTTGCTATCGAGATTTGGTTATGCGGCATGTTTTGAGTAGAAACATTCGATGGGAATGGATCGTTGCACGAGTTGCTCGTCTAGCGACTGTGTTGGATAGAAGTTGGAATTTTGGCTGTGGCGCATCGGTTGAGTATGTTTGAATTTGGCTTGAGAATATCAGGATAGTGTTGCACGAGTTGCTCGTACAACAAATATGTGGAATAGTTGGGTATTGGGTTTTGTGTTGGATTACTTGGAAGGAATCATCGCATGGATTGCTCGTGTTGCGAAAGTAGCAATCGGTTTGAGAATAACTGAAAGTATTGAGAATGGGATATAGCACGAGTTGCATCACAAAATTGATAAAAGATTTGGATGATTCAGGCATTGCCTGAGTTTTGTGTTGGACTCGAGTTGGGAAAGGCAGGATCATGCATGAGGGATGGTTCGAACGGATTCTTGGATCTGTGCAAGAAATCGTAGTGTGAGTAGCGACTTGATTCGGAGTGGTATATGGGATACCACATAGTGCAAGGCATTGAAAGTATTTTTGGTTGGACATCAACGGGAATTGCCTGAACGGACTCGGATAACAAATACAAGTCGGTTGGCGCAAATCGACTGAGTTGGAAAGAATGAAAATGGAGCAAGCGAATATTGAGTTGTGATTCGACAGAATCACCTCGGAATAGTCGGTTTGGGATAGGCGCTGGTTGACGCAGAGTAAGCACGAGGGCAACTATATTTCCAAGTGGTATATAGTGCAATAAAATTTGACTCGGGTATCCTTCGATATATTAGACTTGAGAACTCAAGAACGGAATCGTGCAAATGGAAGTATCGTTGGGCTTAAGAGATGGAGGGAATCGGAATGAACAACTGGGTTACGCTTGAGCGAGCGATGGATGAATCGAATGATAGCGAGCATGGACTACGATTTTGGACAACATATTTGAGCTGTTGGTTGAGCAATGAAAACACAATTTGGTTTGGAGGGACAATGCGATGGATTCACACAAACTTGGAAGATTTTGGATATTGCTGCTCGAGAAGTCGACTCAGTTTAGCGGAAATAGAATTATAGGCAAAATGGTGCAACAATGGTAGACTGATTCTCCGGAAGACGTGGACAGATTGTGGCAACAACAGAAGGCAAAAAGATTGTGGTGGACAGACTTTTGAAGATAGGTAAACGTGGGAGCAACGTCGGAACAAATCACTGTGCTGCTCGAGCAAGTTGGACGTGCATTGTGGAACGCGGCAAACGGATAAGAATTGGAGCAAGTCTTTGGTTTCGGAAATCATTGCAGTGGTAGTGCGAGAAGACGAACATGACAATTCAAAAAATTTGATGGATTCAGGGCAGAACGACGGATTGATGGAAGACGGTTTCAACGAGCGAGGTTCTCGAATTTGGAAGTTCGTTCGGATGGAATGGTTGGATTTTGATTCGAATTTGCAGATGAGATATAGCATGGTTTATAGTAACTGTCCATCGTGATGATTACAATTATCGAGCGTAGCTTCGGGACAGCTGACCCTAGCGACTTGCCCGCAAGATCAGAGATTGAATATGGTAGACCCATAGAACGACCCTTGAGACGGAGTATTTGGGAATGCGTCGAGGGCAGATGTGAGCAATAAAATTTGGCTTATTGACTGAGTGTTGGATTTGAGAGATCCTTGGGATAGCCTTCAGCTGAAGATGCAGCCGGAAGATCGAAGCGATGGTGGAAGTAGCCTAGTCAACTGATGAGATTCAGAGTCGCAGATTTTTATCGATGGCATCGCCTCTGACTCATCGTGCCCTGGAAGGGAATAACATTCATATGAATTGACGACTGTGAAACAAGCTCGTGAAGTTAAAGCAACGGCTCGTTCAGATCAAATCCTTGCGAATACTGGAAGGGACAGATTTGCCTCAGATTTACAAGATGTCTCGAAACTTATTCTGGGAAGCGTGCTCGTTCGGAAGGCAAAGGTGACATCCTATGCTTTGAGGCAGTGGAAGCAGCGCGAAGAACTATTCCATGCGCAACCTAGGAATTGTGGCGAGTGTGTCCACGTTGAAATCGTGGCGACACTACCCCTTTGGCGTGGCGGCGAGATCTTCGTGGATCACACGAACCTCAATATAGATGTGCACCCAGCGAGGTATTGAGATTGAAAAGAGGTGTTTGGCTGAGCTGATTAAGAGCAAGTTAATATTTGGGTAAGTCGCCTAGCTTGGGTAGTATTGGTTGTGTTGATCGTTCGGTGCATGAGATATATTTGGAGATGTTGCTAGTGCAGATTCAGAAATAGTTGGATGGATTGAGTTGGAACACGAACCGATTGAGTCATTGGAAAATCTTCATAATTGAGAATAGTGCTCAAGCGAATATGTTGGAATGGAAATCGGATTGGTGCAATTGGGAGTAAAGCAAATAGATGCCTCGGACATAAAGATACCCTTGTAACTTGTCCGAATTCGCTATCGCAAAGCTCGGCTGAAATGCATGTATTTCAGGGACGCCTTAAATATGTGTACGATCCAAAACTAAGCGATACGAAGAATTCGTATTAAGCTGCAAGGAGGATGTGGGAATTCGAAAACTTGTACGAGCGTTCAGCAGAGCGAGATACTGAGTCTGAATCGGGATAATGTGAGTTGCATAGAGCAGATCCATGGAATTGGATAGCGGCATTTGATAAGGAATGAGTACCAGCACGGTTCGTGGACGAACCGGATTCTAAGTGGTATATTATGTAATGCCCGCAACCGCACGGTGCGTTACGCTGAGTCGAATTAAATGAAACAAATGCTGGTTATATTTGATTTGTTGGATTTTGGGAATAAGTATTGATTGAGTTGTTTCATGTGCAGATGGCTAGCGGGTTCATTGGAAACCAGGTGTTCGTTCGGAGCAGTACTTGTAGTGCCTCGTTCCCCCTATTCGAGGAGCGCGGCTAAGAAATACAATACTGTATCGTTCGATCGGGATAGATTGAATTAAGAACTCGTCCTCGTTATGGATTTGTTTCTTCGGAATCGATTCCCATATTCAGTGGACCGTGCCCCCGGGATCGACTTAGCGGCAGAGTCAGGAGGGACCTCTCCGCTGCATTCTTTTGTTGCCTAGTTTTTGCTATCGCTTGTTGCTTTCGTGCCTTGAGTTGGTTTTCGGATTTGCTTGGGTTTTCTTGAACAGTTTCGATGGATTTCATTGCTTTCGTTCTTAGGACTGCACTTCAATTCCGATAATGGATAGAGAGGAAGAAGTACTGATCAGCTGTTCGTGTCAATACAAGTGATCCAGCAGTAGGCGTCGCTCGAGCGGACTCCTAAGGCACTTCTTTCCCTCCTCCTTCCAACCACTAAAGTGAGTGGCTACCAACCCGATTAGCTGGCCCTTCTTGCTAGTCTTCACATCTAAATCTTGTGTTCGTGCTTGTCCCGATCAAATGATACCAAGTAATAACTAAAGACTACAATAACAAGGGGATAGACTTGGGTTATATTATGCTTGTCAAATGAAACTTATGAACGGTTACTTACTTACATGCTTGCTCGTTTGGAACGTTCTTCACATGCATAAATATAAGTTAGAATACATATTTCTTCTTAATTTGTGCTATGATAGAACTCTTCTTGAATGCCATAAACTGAACAGGTAGGCTATGCAAAAGTAAATCTTGCCCTGTACTGCCCTGCTCCTGTTATGCCTGATTTGCCTCGATTGCTAACTTAGTGTACTGCGTTGATCACAGAAAACTTGTGCACAAGGTCTTAGTTCCTGCGGACGGTCGCTGGGGCACCGGCACCGATCCGATCCGGACGAAACTCATGATAGTCGCCTGCTATAGGACGGAATGCCTTGGGACGTCCTGATCTATGCGTCGCACGGCACTCCGTACCGAGACTAGCCCGTCCATTATGGCAACGTGCCAGTGATCCCCCTTGTATATTTAAACCTGTTGCTACTAACTTGTGTCTTCTTGACAGGGAAGGCAAGGTAAGTATATACAGGTGGTTCAGACGAACAGGTAAATGTCACCGAACGGTGACGGGTTGTTTTATTGCTTTCTATATCAAATTCTTGCTATAAAAATGAACTAAGGCAAGATAGAAACCCACAATAAATATGCATGCTTCATTAAAACAACGTATTGATTGGTATAGTTGGGTTAGCTTGCCTTCACCAGTACGTTTCGATGTACTGACCCTCGTTGAAACAGGTTCCCCGCGCTAGAAGAACCAAGCGAGGAGCAGGAGACAAACCCCCAATCCAGTCCAGCTGTAGGCACGCCTCGACCGTGCCACCTTTAGAAGCATTTTGAAGAAGAAGCCTTTTGAAGAAGAAGCTAGCCACCAAGCAACCATGCAGCTTCGTGGCAAGGCAGTCGTTCCGACCCAAGGTCTTATATTTTGAGATGTAGTAAAGGATGTAATGTACAGGACTGCTATCTCATTTTGTGTCAACACTTTTGTAAGTCCATAGAGGCAATCCTTATGACTCAGTTCAAGGAGTTTGTAATAGATGTTCATATTATCAATAAAAGAGAACTTTTCCATGTTCAAATCTGTGTTTCAATTATCTGCGTACTCTGAATATGTGCTCGCTATGCAAAACAAAATACTTAGCCTTGTGCGGTGCGCAAACTAGGCCCGCACGGCGGTCACGCCCGGGGGACGACTATCGATTCCACGAAATCGGGGCATGACATGTTGGTATCAGAGCACAGCTTCAAAGTTCCTTTGATTCATGAACTGGAAAAGTTCCCTTAGTGATAACTCGCCTATGCGAACTCCTGAACTCGTTAAGGCCAAAATGAGATACGTTCATGCAATAAGTCCATAATACATTATGATCCTGATCTAAATTACCTCTTTTGAAGGAATGACGCAAGCGCAACCATCAGCGCTAGCGCCAGGCGAGACACGGACTCAAGAGAGCAGCTCCGGAACATCAGGAAGCTCTCAGAACCAACGGGGCATGTCTCAAACAGATTCGCTTCAACAAGTGATGTAAATGTTAATCGAGCAACGACAGAGGGATGATGCCCGCCAAGCCAAGTTCGAGAGCAATCTAGAGGCTCGACTCTCAGTCCAGCAAAAGCAGGTAGATACCCTGCAGCAACTTGTTCAGACCTTGGCCACCAACCAGTCCACAGCTACAACAGCGACCCCGGTGGAACAACCAATACTTGAAGTAGAGACACCGCTAGTGCCAAGGACGAGGGAAGTGACTGCCTTCTCCTTTGGCAACTTCAAGAAGGTCTGCAACACGCCATTTAATGGGACTGAGGACCCGGTCGTGGCCCTAGATTGGCTTGCCGAGCTTGAAGATCATTTTTCTCTCCTGGAGGTGCCGGAAGACAAGCGCGTCACCTGTGCCCAACTACTGCTTCGCCTCAATGCGCACGACTGGTGGGACGTGCATCGACGATCTCTTCAACTTGGCCATGGAGAGGAGGCGATCGCGTGGGCGACTTTTCGTGCCGCGTTTGAGGAGGAGTTTATGTAGCGCCCCGTTCTCCCGATGCGGAGAGCGCGGCTAAGAAACACAAGACGGTATCGTTCGATCGGGATAGATTGAATTAAGAACTCGTCCTCGTTATGGATTTGTTTCTTCGGAATCGATTCCCATATTCAGTGGACTGCGCCCCCGGGATCGGCTTAGCGGCAGAGTCAGGAGGGACCTCTCCGCTGCTATCTTTTATTGCCTCGGTTTTCGATGTCGCTTGTTGCTTTCGTGCTTTGAGTTGGTTTTGGGATTTGCTTGTTTTCTTTGAACGGTTTCGATGGTTTTCATTATTTTCGTTCATAGACTTGCACTTCTATTCCGAGAATGGAAAGAGAGGAAGAAGTATTAATCGAGCTGTTCGTGTGCAGGTGAACGAGCAGTAGGCGGCTTGCGAACGGAGTCGTGAAGCACCTCTTTCCTTCTTCTTTCCAAAATCTAAGTGAGTGGCTACCAACCCGATTAGCTAGCTCTGCTTCCAGCTTCACTCCCTTGCCCCGATCAAACGATACCAAGTAATAATAAAAGAAACCAAGATAAAAGAAAATAGACTTGGTTATATGCTTGTCAATAAACTTCGTGAACGGTTACTTACTTGCATGCTTGTTCGTTCGGAATATTTATCATACGCATAATTGTTCCTAGAGGCTATGCAAAATAAAGCATGCATTACTCGTGTTGCCTCAACTGCGTGAAATGATAACTTAACTAAACATCGTGTGTTCGATCATGGACAACTTGTGCACAAGGATATAAGTTCTGCGGACGGTCGCTGGGGCACTGGCACCGATCCGACCTGGGCAGACTTCGTGTTTATAGTCAAATCGTGTGCGGACTGGATAACGTGCAACGCATCGTGTTTTATGAGCTCCTCGTGTTTTCTCGTTGCATGCTATTCATGTCCTTGACTAGTCCATATGGCATCAAGCCAATGATCCTCGTGTGTATAAGCTTGCAACGCCCCGTGTGTTTATCGTGTGAATATGGCTTGCAATGCATCGTGTGTGCATCGTGTATATTTAAACCTGTTGCATACTAACTTGTGTCTTTGTTTCAGGGAAGGCATGGTAAGTATTGTGCAGGTAATTCAGACGGTCAGGTAAAATCCACCGAACGGTGGCACGTTCATTTTAGTAAATTCAATATGCTGCTTACTTGTAAATGAACTAAGGCAAGATAGAAACCCACAAATATGCATGCTTCACTAAACAACGTGTTGATTGGTATAGTCAGGCTAGCTCGCCTTCACCAGCATGTTTCGATATGCTGACCCTCGTTGAAACAGGTTCTCCGCACCAAGGCGAACCGAGCGAGGAGCCGAAGTCGTCTACCCGATCCAGTCCAACTGTTGGCGCATCTTCACCGCGCCCCCTGAAGCCTTTTGAAGCCAGAAGCTGCAACTCTTCATACACAAATGCAGCTCCGTGGCAAAGCGATCCTCCAGCCTGGAGGTCCTTATCGTTTTGAGTTTATAAAAGGATGTAATGTACAGGACTGCTATCTCATTTTGAGTCAACCCTTTTGTAAGCCGTTCGGCATATTAGCTGACTCGTTCAGGAGTTTGTAATAGATGTTCATATCAATAAAGAGAACTTTTCTATGTTTCAAATCTGTGTTTTAATTTATCTGCGTACTCTGAGTATGTGCTTGCTATGCAAATCATTAAAGCCTTGTGCGGGCGCAACTCCAGGCCCGCACGGCGGTCACGACTCGGGGGACGCCTCGGGGCGTGACATAGTGGTATCAGAGCACAGATTCAAAGTTCCTTAGACTTCGTGCTGGAAAAGTTCCTTTAAACGATCAAATTCATGTGCGAACTCTTGAACTCGCTAGGCCAAAATGAGATACGTTCATGCAATAAGTCCATAATACATTATGATCCTAATGTAATTTACCTTCTTTTGAAGGAATGGATCCAGCGCAATCTGCAGCGCAACCACCGATCGAAACACAAGAGAGCAGTTCAGGCAATTCGGGAAGCTCTCGGAGCCAAAGAGGCATGTCTCAAGTCGACCCGCTTGAGCGGGTAATGCAAATGTTAGAATCGCAACGACAACGAGACGATGCTCGCCAAGCCAGGCTCGAGAGTAATCTAGAGACCCGATTCTCAGTCCAACAGAAGCAGGTCGATGCCCTGCAACAATTTGTTCAGACTTTGGCTGCCAATCATTCCGCCGCAACAGCAGCGACTCCGGTGGAACAGCCCGTGCTTGAAGTGGAGACGCCTCAAATCCCAAGGCCGAGGGACGTGACTGCCTTCAACTTGGGCCATTTCAAGAAAGTCTGCAACACCCCGTTCAACGGGACTGAGGACCCAGTGGTAGCTCTAGATTGGCTAGACGAGATCGAAGACCACTTCACTCTGCTAGAGGTCCCCGAAGATAAGCGCGTCGCCTGCGCGCAACTGCAGCTCCGCCTCAACGCACACGATTGGTGGGACGTGCATCGACGATCTCTCCAATTTGATCACGGAGAGGAGGCGATCTCGTGGACGACCTTTCGTGCCGCGTTCGAAGAGGAGTTTATACCGCCTCCAGTACAACGTAAAATGGAAAATAACTTCGTGCAGCTGAGGCAGGGCAGTATGACAGTTAAGCAATACTCCGCCGAGTTCAACCGACTCTCGAAGTTCGCTAGGGCCTATTTACCTGATGCAGCGAGTCGAGCTAGAAGGTTTGAAGGTGGACTACGCCCTGCCATCCATTCGCACGTAGTCAATAATCAGTACGGAACAATGCGTGAAGTCATGAATCACGCCCTATCGCTTGAACCACAGTATCCTCACGTTTCCACCGGCGCTGTGCATACCTACAATCACAAACGCCAAGGCAACGATGGAGGAAACACTGCTGCAAAGCGCCGAAACAACGGTGGTCAGCACAAAACAAATCCCAACCAAGTATGCCAATACTGCAACAAACGTGGGCACTCCTTCAGTCAGTGTCGTAAGAGACTTGGGTTATGTCTCGCTTGTGGCAATCTAGGCCATGCCATTAATTCCTGCCCGAATCTTCCTGTTCATCGCCCGCAACGTAATAACCCCTAACGGTAAGCATTATTCCTAAGTTTCGGGACGAAACTTCCAATTGGTTGGGTAGGATGTAGCGCCCCGTTCTCCCGATGCGGAGAGCACGGCTAAGAAACACAAGACGGTATCGTTCGATCGGGATAGATTGAATTAAGAACTCGTCCTCGTTATGGATTTGTTTCTTCGGAATCGATTCCCATATTCAGTGGACTGCGCCCCCGGGATCGGCTTAGCGGCAGAGTCAGGAGGGACCTCTCCGCTGCTATCTTTTATTGCCTCGGTTTTTGATGTCGCTTGTTGCTTTCGTGCTTTGAGTTGGTTTTGGGATTTGCTTGTTTTCTTTGAACGGTTTCGATGGTTTTCATTGTTTTCGTTCATAGACTTGCACTTCTATTCCGAGAATGGAAAGAGAGGAAGAAGTATTAATCGAGCTGTTCGTGTGCAGGTGAACGAGCAGTAGGCGGCTTGCGAACGAAGTCGTGAAGCGCCTCTTTCCTTCTTCTTTCCAAAATCTAAGTGAGTGGCTACCAACCCGATTAGCTAGCTCTGCTTCCAGCTTCACTCCCTTGCCCCGATCAAACGATACCAAGTAATAATAAAAGAAACCAAGATAAAAGAAAATAGACTTGGTTATATGCTTGTCAATAAACTTCGTGAACGGTTACTTACTTGCATGCTTGTTCGTTCGGAATATTTATCATACGCATAATTGTTCCTAGAGGCTATGCAAAATAAAGCATGCATTACTCGTGTTGCCTCAACTGCGTGAAATGATAACTTAACTAAACATCGTGTGTTCGATCATGGACAACTTGTGCACAAGGATATAAGTTCTGCGGACGGTCGCTGGGGCACTGGCACCGATCCGACCTGGGCAGACTTCGTGTTTATAGTCAAATCGTGTGCGGACTGGATAACGTGCAACGCATCGTGTTTTATGAGCTCCTCGTGTTTTCTCGTTGCATGCTATTCATGTCCTTGACTAGTCCATATGGCATCAAGCCAATGATCCTCGTGTGTATATGCTTGCAACGCCCCGTGTGTTTATCGTGTGAATATGGCTTACAATGCATCGTGTGTGCATCGTGTATATTTAAACATGTTGCATACTAACTTGTGTCTTCGTTTCAGGGAAGGCATGGTAAGTATTGTGCAGGTAATTCAGACGGTCAGGTAAAATCCACCGAACGGTGGCACGTTCATTTCAGTAAATTCAATATGCTGCTTACTTGTAAATGAACTAAGGCAAGATAGAAACCCACAAATATGCATGCTTCACTAAACAACGTGTTGATTGGTATAGTCAGGCTAGCTCGCCTTCACCAGCATGTTTCGATATGCTGACCCTCGTTGAAACAGGTTCTCCGCACCAAGGCGAACCGAGCGAGGAGCCGAAGTCGTCTACCCGATCCAGTCCAACTGTTGGCGCATCTTCACCGCGCCCCCTGAAGCCTTTTGAAGCCAGAAGCTGCAACTCTTTATACACAAATGCAGCTCCGTGGCAAAGCGATCCTCCAGCCTGGAGGTCCTTATCGTTTTGAGTTTATAAAAGGATGTAATGTACAGGACTGCTATCTCATTTTGAGTCAACCCTTTTGTAAGCCGTTCGGCATATTAGCTGACTCGTTCAGGAGTTTGTAATAGATGTTCATATCAATAAAGAGAACTTTTCTATGTTTCAAATCTGTGTTTAAATTTATCTGCGTACTCTGAGTATGTGCTTGCTATGCAAATCATTAAAGCCTTGTGCGGGCGCAACTCCAGGCCCGCACGGCGGTCACGACTCGGGGGACGCCTCGGGGCGTGACAATTTATACCCCCGCCTCTACGACGTCAACGGGAAAATGAGTTCGTTCAACTCCGGCAGGGCAGTATGACGGTGAAGCAATACTCGGCAGAATTCAACAAACTGGCCAAATTTGCTACCGCTTACCTACCGGATGCAGCGAGTCGTGCCAGACGATTCGAAGGAGGGCTACGTCCTGGCATCCACGGGCACGTATCCGTTCCACAGTATCAGACGATGAGGGAAGTCTTAAACCATGCCCTTTCGCTCGAACCGCAGTATCCTCACGTTGCTGCCGGCGCTGTGCAAACTTCCAATCACAAACGCCAAAGCAACGATAGAGGAAACAACGCTGCAAAGCGTCCAAATAACGGCAGTAAACAGCGTGGAGACACCAACAAGACCTGCAACTTTTGCAGGAAGCCGGGGCATATCGAAAAAGATTGTCGCCGCAAGCTTGGGACTTGCCTCCGTTGCGGCGATCCAACCCATCAAATTAGCAGCTGTCCGCTCTCCCCACCACAACAGCAGAATCAGGCACCGGCACCTCAGGGAAATCGAGCGGCGCCTCAGCAAGGGCGTAATCAAGCTCAAGGCCGGGTCTATACCATGACACGGGATGAAGCTTTAGCTTCGGATACCGTCGTGTCAGGTACTTTGCTTTTCAATAATATACCTGCTCGTGTTCTATTTGATTCAGGTGCAACGCATAGTTTTATTTCCACAAATTTTGCCGTGGAGAACAATGTAAAAATGACTCCGTTGCACTTAGATTTAAATGTTAGCACCCCCTCTGGTACGAAAATCCCTGTTCGTTTAGTATGCCTAGGCGGTTATATTTGTATTGGGGAGAAGAAGCTGTCGCTCAATGTCTTAGTTCTAGACGTTAGGGACTATGATATCATCTTGGGAATGGACTGGCTAGGCGCATGCACGGCAACTATTGAGTGTGCAGAGAAGCGAGTCATTTTCCGTCTGCCCGGAGAAGCCGTGTTCTGTTACACCAGTAGTCCAGCGAACGATGCGACCAAGGCCTGCATGATGATTTCGGCAAAATCTGCTCGGCGAATGCTCTACACAGGCTGCGAGGGATTTCTAGCATCAGTTCGGGACACGCGGCAGGACTACGCAAACGTCGAGCCTGATTCCGTTGAGGCGGAGTTCCCCGACGTGTTTCCGAGCGAACTACCCGGCATGCCGCCCGATCGAGAGATTGAATTCACTGTTGACACATTTTCGAACACGCAGCCGATCTCCAAACCTCCATACAGAATGGCCCCTGCAGAGCTGAAGGAATTAAAATGCCAACTCCAAGAATTACTTGAGCGTGGGTTTATCCGTCCGAGCGTGTCTCCTTGGGGCGCGCCCGTGCTCTTTGTGAAGAAGAAGGACGGAACTCTACGCCTCTGCATTGACTATCGAGAACTGAATAAAGTCACAATCCGAAACAAATATCCTCTGCCATGGATTGATGACTTGTTCGATCAACTACAAGGCGCAGCAGTATTTTCAAAAATAGATCTTCGCTCGGGCTATCACCAGCTGAAGATTAGGCCTGATGACACCCCCAAAACTGCTTTCCGAACCCGGTACGGTCATAACGAGTTTTCCGTGATGCCGTTTGGACTGATGAATGCGCCTGCAGCATTCATGGATGTTATGAATCGAGTATTTAGACCTTTCATCGATAAATTTGTGGTGGTTTTTATCGATGACATCTTGGTGTACTCGAAGACTAGGGATGAGCACGCAGGACAACTGCGGATGGTGCTGCAAACCCTTCGAGACAACAAGTTGTACGCCAAATTAAGTAAATGTGGATTCTGGCTAGACAGTATATCCTTTTTAGGGCATGTCATCTCTTCGGAAGGCATTTCAGTTGATCCGAAGAAGGTAGAAGCAATCCTGCAGTGGAAACGACCGGAGTCAGCCAGCGATATCCGAAGTTTTCTTGGACTGGCAGGGTACTACCGTAGGTTCATACAGAACTTTGCTAGAATTGCTTCGCCCATGACTCAGCTCACACGAAAGGGTGCGAAGTTTACTTGGATGGACGACTGTGAAGCTTCGTTTACGGAGTTAAAGCAGTGCCTCGTCTCCGCCCCGGTCCTTACTTTGCCAAACGGACCAGATGACTTCAAAATATATAGCTATACATCAGGAAGGGGACTAGGGTGTGTCCTGATGCAACGGGATAAAGTGATAGCCTATGCGTCTAGACAGCTAAAGCCTCACGAGCAGAACTACCCAACGCATAACCTTGAACTTGCCGCGGTAGTGTTTGTATTAAAGCTGTGGCGCCATTATCTTTATGGCGTGCCGTGTGAAATCTATACGGACCATAAGAGCTTAAAATATTTGTACACTCAAAAAGATTTGAATCTTCGGCAGCGGCGATGGCTTGAACTCCTTAGCGATTTCGATATCACGATCAGATACACGCCTGGCAAGGGAAACGTAGTAGCTGACGCACTGAGTCGAGTGTTCGTAGGGAGCTTGCCTATCAACGATATACTGCGCCGAGACCTTGAATCACTGGGCATTACACTGAAAATAAGATATAAGAAGTGGGCGCAAGTATCACAACTGCGCCTCGAACCCGACTTGTTACATAGAGTAAAGACCGCTCAGAAGGACGACCCGTTCCTGCAAAAGATTCATGCCCTTATCT
The DNA here is from genome assembly GCA_036927795.1 of Iris macrosiphon. Classification (NCBI taxonomy): domain Eukaryota; kingdom Viridiplantae; phylum Streptophyta; class Magnoliopsida; order Asparagales; family Iridaceae; genus Iris; species Iris macrosiphon. The sequence continues at coordinate 142,533,020 of JAYESA010000016.1, forward strand.
CGGCAGGGAAGGCGTCCGACTTGCGGTAAGCACGGATGGGATGCTTCGAGTGAAGGGGAGACTGTGCGTTCCAAGCGACGCGGCCCTCAGAGAAGAAATACTCACGGAAGCCCACTATGCTAGCTATACTTCTCATCCGGATAGCACAAAGATGTATCGGGATCTTCGTACGACGTTTTGGTGGCACGGCTTGAAACGGGATGTGGCGCAGTTTGTGTCGCATTGCATGGCTTGTCAACGAGTAAAGGACGAACACCAGAAACCAGGCGGAGAGCTACAAAGCCTTGCTATTCCGGAGTAGAAATGGGATGATATAACGATGGATTTTATTGTTGGCTTGCCGAGGACGCAACGGGGACATGATGCAGTCTGGGTTATCGTCGATCGACTCACCAAGTCAGCTCACTTCCTGCCTATCAAGTCTACTTGGAGTGCCGACTGCCTGGCTCAGATATATCTCAACGAAATCGTTCGACTCCATGGCGTGCCCGTAACCATAGTCTCCGATCGAGATGGTCGATTCATATCACGTTTCTGGGGAAGCCTGCAGTCGGCAATGGAGACGAAGTTGAAGTTTAGCTCCGCCTACCATCCACAGACCGACGGCCAAACCGAACGTGTCAACCAGATCCTCGAAGACATGTTGCGACTCTGCGCCTTGGACTTGAAGACTAGTTGGGACCTTCATCTACCTTTAGCTGAATTTGCTTACAATAATAGTTATCAATCAAGCATTCAAATGGCGCCGTATGAGGTGTTATACGGGCGGAAGTGTAGATCTCCTATCTGCTGGGACGAAGTTGGGGAACGGCAAGTACTTGGCCCTGAGCTCGTGGAGCAGACCGTCCAGAAAGTCCGGCTGATTCGGGATAGATTAAAGGTAGCTCAAAGCCGTCAAAAGAGCTATGCGGACACACATCGAAGACCGCTCGAGTTCCAAGTAGGCGACCGAGTATTCCTTAAGGTCTCGCCCATGCAAGGAGTCAGCAGGTTCGGGGCAAGAGGAAAGCTAAGTCCGAGATTTGTCGGCCCGTTCGAAATACTAAAGCGGGTTGCCTCAGTTGCGTATCAGATTGCTCTACCACCATCCCTATCCGACGTACACGATATATTCCATATTTCACAACTTAGGAAATATGTGTACGACCCGAGCCATGTGGTAGACCTGGACCAACTGAACCTTCAAGCCGACTTAACGTATATAGAACAGCCTGTGCAAATTTTGGATAGAAAAGAAAAGCTGTTTCGGACTCGTTCGGTTCCTCTAGTGCGCATGCTTTGGCGGAATCACTCTGTCGAAGAGTCTACTTGGGAGCTTGAATCAGAAATGAGGGAAAGGTTCCCCTCATTATTTCCTAGTGGTAGGTTCCATTCCTTAAGTTTCGGGACAAAACTTCCAATTGGTTGGGTAGAATGTAGTGCCCCGTTCTCCCTATTCGGGGAGCGCGGCTAAGAAATACAAGACGGTATCGTTCGATCGGGATAGATTGAATTAAGAACTCATCCTCGTTATGGATTTGTTTCTTCGGAATCGATTCCCATATTCAGTGGACCGTGCCCCCGGGATCGACTTAGCGGCAGAATCAGGAGGGACCTCTCCGCTGCATTCTTTTGTTGCCTAGTTTTCGCTGTCGCTTGTTGCTTTCGTGCCTTGAGTTGGTTTTCGGATTTGCTTGGGTTTTCTTGAACGGTTTTGATGGATTTCATTGCTTTCGTTCTTAGGACTGCACTTCAATTCCGATAATGGATAGAGAGAAAGAAGTACTGATCAGCTGTTCGTGTCAATACAGGTGATCCAGCAGTAGGCGTTGCTCGAGCGGACTCCTAAGGCACTTCTTTCCCTCCTCCTTCCAACCACTAAAGTGAGTGGCTACCAACCCGATTAGCTGGCCCTTCTTGCTAGTCTTCACATCTAAATCTTGTGTTCGTGCTTGCCCCGATCAAACGATACCAAGTAATAACTAAAGACTACAATAACAAGGGGATAGACTTGGGTTATATTATGCTTGTCAAATGAAACTTGTGAACGGTTATTTACTTACATGCTTGCTCGTTTGGAACGTTCTTCACATGCATGAATATAAGTTAGAATACATATTTCTTCTTAATTTGTGCTATGATAGAACTCTTCTTGAATGCCATAAACTGAACATGTAGGCTATGCAAAAGTAAATCTTGCCCTGTACTGCCCTGCTCCTGTTATGCCTGATTTGCCTCGATTGCTAACTTAGTGTACTGCGTTGATCACGGAAAACTTGTGCACAAGGTCTTAGTTCCTGCGGACGGTCGCTGGGGCACCGGCACCGATCCGATCCGGACGGAACTCATGATAGTCGCCTGCTATAGGACGGAATGTCTTGGGACGTCCTGATCTATGCGTCGCACGGCACTCCGTACCGAGACTAGCTCGTCCATTATGGCAACGTTCCAGTGATCCCCCTTGTATATTTAAACCTGTTGCTACTAACTTGTGTCTTCTTGACAGGGAAGGCAAGGTAAGTATATACAGGTGGTTCAGACGAACAGGTAAATGTCACCGAACGGTGACGGGTTGTTTCATTGCTTTCTATATCAAATTATTGCTGTAAAAATGAACTAAGGCAAGATAGAAACCCACAATAAATATGCATGCTTCATTAAAACAACGTGTTGATTGGTATAGTTGGGTTAGCTTGCCTTCACCAGTACGTTTCGATGTACTGACCCTCGTTGAAACAGGTTTCCCGCGCTAGGAGAACCAAGCGAGGAGCAGGAGACAAACCCCCAATCCAGTCCAGCTATAGGCACGCCTCGACCGTGCCACCTTTAGAAGCATTTTGAAGAAGAAGCCTTTTGAAGAAGAAGCTAGCCACCAAGCAACCATGCAGCTTCGTGGCAAGGCAATCATTCCGACCCAAGGTCTTATATTTTGAGATGTAGTAAAGGATGTAATGTACAGGACTGCTATCTTATTTTGTGTCAACACTTTTGTAAGCCCATAGAGGCAATCCTTATGACTCAGTTCAAGGAGTTTGTAATAGATGTTCATATTATCAATAAAAGAGAACTTTTCCATGTTCAAATCTGTGTTTCAATTATCTGCGTACTCTGAATATGTGCTCTCTATGCAAAACAAAATACTTAGCCTTGTGCGGTGCGCAACCTAGGCCCGCACGGCGGTCACGCCCGGGGGACGACTATCGATTCCACGGAATCGGGGCGTGACAGTACTGAGATAGCTGAGTTGGAATGATGATGCCATCTTCCTTAGTCCGATCGGTCGGATGATTTGGAGAGCACGGCCTGCTCGCACGGTCATACCAGTTGAGTAGATCGTGCTTGCATCGGACCACGGGTTCAAGGGATTGGCCGTATCGGCAGGACAGGATGCTTAACGGGATCAAACATTGTGAGTGGGCTCTTTCCCTTCTCCTCTACTCCTTCATGCCTAATAATATGGAAAACACGTAAAGGCTTGAACACTTGGACTGAAACATTGGAATCACTACACTGAGGCGTGCATAGAGTGGACGTCGTTGGCTTGGTAGGTTTGTGGCTTGATTTGGTTTACGCGTTGGATAGTTGGAGCTAGAGTTGGAATATATGCTTTGAGGCAGTTGGTTGATTGATTGGGATTATGCTTGGACAGTTGGAATGATACATTGAGGCAAATAGAATATCGGGAATTCGGGCGAGCGAGCGTGCATCCGTGCACGAGTATCACTGGGTCACTTTGTCTTGCAAAGAGAGCAGTTGTGGTTCAAAACTGAACAACTGCATCGACGGGGGTATTGTGCCACTGTTGGGGCATTGTGCCACGGGATTATTCGGAGTGTGGGGTGTTGCACCCAATGTGAAACACTGTGTTGGAAAGCGGAAGTGTGAATATAGGCATAACTTGGGCACAACTTGAGAGATTGTGCATATAGGTATTTTGGTGCCTTGGAATATATATATTGAGGCCGAGATTTGGAATCCTTGGGGATATGTTGGAAGAATGGTTATGGATGCTTCGGTTGGGTATCGGTGGAATGAGTCTAGGATCGCTTGGTGGGGCGAGAATGTTCGATCCTCTCGTCATACCTACTTGGTGTCTGCATGTCACGGACAACCTGTATTGCACAGGGTTTGGTCTCCTCGAACGGGATCTCTGGGGCACCGGGACCGTTCGGCCATGGAGGAGACAATTGGGTAACGCATCTTGGGCGCGGTGCCAGCGGTTGGAATCGATCCAGGTGGGTTAGCTACTTAGCGCTGTTTCGAGGAAAACCGCATTTGATCAGTCCGATCAATGTCCTTTATGGCTTGGTCAGTGACTTCATATAGTATAGTGTTGGCTTGCTTTTCTTTTGTTGGTTTGGCTTTCGTGTAGGCGCGGCCACCTTGCCTCGGCAAGAGTGTGCACTGTGAGTAGTGGATTGTAAATGTTGGTTGAGGATGGATATTGAGGCTTGGGAATGGTTCGATATGTTATCGTGTTGCTTGGACTTGAGCAGGACGGTTGCATGCTAGTTTACTTCGGGTTGCTTATATATTTGCTTGTCGTTTGGTTTGAGATTGAATGCTTGCATGCTTAAACTGCTTTACAGCTTTCCTTAACATGTCATCCATATGCCATGAAATGAATCTAGGATTCAAACTAGAAAGATCACCATATAACTGTTTGAATTCACTATTTTACTTAGTGTCGGCTTAGGCGAGTGGGTTACCCCGCTCACCAGTACGGTTGTGTACTGACCCACGTTTGTGGGCATTATTTCAGGTACACAGGCGTAGTGGCGCTGCTTGGATATACGAGGCATGATATATGAACTGTAAGTACCTTTGTGGGCTAGAGAAAAGAGCAAGAGCATTTCATCGTCTCCGTGGCATCGCATTTGTGGCATTGCCTCGGGGCATTCTATTTGGACCCTATCGTGAGCTTCGCTGCGTATTACTCTGATTGTGTGCTTGGTACACAATACTTGACTTCCGCTGCAACTTGGTTGTTTCGATGATAACATTTGGTGTTTGACAACATCGCCTTGTACGAGCGCAACTCCAGGCTCGTACGGCATCACGTCCCGATGAGAACGATGGTCTTGCGGGAGAGCTGCAACGTGGTGATTCACGTTCAGCGGGGACTATCGAGCTTGCGGGAGATTGGGGCGTGACAAGTGTAGCAGCTTGGACTCTCTCTCTCTCTCTCGGCTGGTTTTTATTCCAAAAATAGTTTTCGCTGCGCACAAATCCTTCATAGAGAAGGTCGCGTCCAGTTGGCGCTTCAACTCCGCTATCCTAGTGGCATTCCTACCCACCAGTAGAATATCATCAACATAAAGCAGTAAAATGATGAAATCATCCTCGGCAAAGTACCTTACAATTACATAGTAGCCCAACGTCGTCCATGCATAACCATGCTTCCCCACAAACGACTCAAACTTCCTGTACCACTGCCTCGGACCCTGTTTCAGAACATGTAAGCTCTTCCTCAACTGGCAGACCAAGTGTGACTTGCCATTCTCACAGAATTCCTCTGGCTGCTCCATGTACAACTCCTCCTCAAGATCACCGTGGAATGTCGTCTTCACGTCCATTTGCTCGACCTCCAAGTCAAAACTGAGTGCCAATGCTAGAACCACCTGAATAGACGATTGCTTGACGACTAACGGAAAGATCTCATCATAATCTACGCCTTTTCGCTGACTATAGCATTTAACTACAAGCATCGCTTTGTATCGAGGACGAGTAGTATCATCTGTCTGCTTCACTCTGAACATCCATCGATTCTTCAAAGCCTTCTTGTCCTTTGGCATCCGCACCAGATTATAAGTAGAGTTGGCCTCAAAGGAACTCATCTCTAAACTGCATGGCCTCCATCCACTCCTTCTTGCCATTTGTAAAGAGCCCCACCCCAATAGTTGTCCGACAAGTTTGCTTCTGACAACAAACACCGTACTCTCTCTATCATCGTCATATTTATCTGCTCCGCTACACCAAATTGATCTCTTTCGATCTCCGAAACGGCCACCAATTCTTCTTTCTCCTCTCCAAAGTTGCAATGTCACTCTTGTCACTTTTTTTTTCTTTTTTTTTCTTCTTCTTATGTTATTGTATATTGCATATGAGCCTTTATATAAAAACTTGCATGAATTAGAATTTTCATATAAAAATCTATATATGGAAGCCATAAATATTTATGAAAATCCAATTACATTCAATTATATATTAAAGGAAAATCAACTCATGAATTAGCTTACCATAAATTAAAAATACAATTATATAGAAAGTTAATATATAAAAGATTCAATTATAAATATATAATTAAAATCAAATATAAAAATTTAATATAATATTTATTTATTATAAATATTTTAATATACGACATTTGATGTATTTTTTAAACTTTTCTACACACAGATAACGTCAGTCCCATTCTGAAATATTTTTCGCGTAGGTTAAAAGTCACATCCACTTCAACAAAAATTACAGCACGTGGCATTGTAACATTAGACATTAGACGGACATTCACCTCCAACTGAATAATTTATGGTCAAGAACAATCTTTTTGACTTTTCACGTCCACTTGGGTTATACAGCGCATCACATCTGATGCAGAAATGCAGCGTAATCTTGTAATGCGTGAATAAGAAGAGTTGCCGAGTCACTCTACAACATCTTTGTGCAAGAACTCACAATTTCTTTCCTTCATTCCTCTCCTCTCCTCTCCTCTTCCAAGAATCCACCATGGCTCTCTCGATTACTACTCCGGATGATCAGTTGGACGCTTCGATCTACTGCACCTTCGCGTCGCGATACGTTACGACCGTGCTTCCAAAGTGAGCCATACATACATATACATACTCGGTCTTAATTCGTTCCTTCAAATTTTTTCTTTTCTTTTCTTGGGATGTCTGACATAATATACGAAATTTAATATACGTTACGTCGTAAATTTTTTTGGATCCACTGTGTCCGATTTTTACAAACACATCCACATCTTCCTTACGGTTAGATTTCGAGACCGTCTGTCTGTCGTTCACTGACCACAGCCTGAGCTCAGTAATTCGTCCCTTCAATTAATACTCGATCGCATCGAATGGATGATCAGATTCCGTTTGCCGGAGAAGTCGATACCGAAGGAGGCTGCGTATCAGGTGATAAACGACGAGCTGATGCTGGACGGAAACCCCAGGCTGAACCTGGCCTCCTTCGTCACCACCTGGATGGAGCCGGAGTGCGACAAGCTCATCATGGCCTCGATCAACAAGAACTACGTCGACATGGACGAGTATCCCGTCACAACTGAGCTTCAGGCAAGCCACCTTAATTAATTTTCTGTCACAGAAGAGACACCTAATTAGTTTTTTTTTTTTTTTTTTTTTTCTCGGGACAGTAATTAAGACTTGTTGTTTACATCCTGGAGGATAAGGTCAAGAATTTCTTAGGTTGTCTTTGAAGTAACTCTGTTTTTTTTTTTTTCCTAACGAAGAACCGTTGCGTGAACATGATTGCACACCTCTTCCATGCTCCTCTCGGGGAGTCGGAAACCGCGATAGGAGTCGGGACGGTGGGATCCTCGGAGGCGATCATGCTGGCCGGGCTGGCATTCAAGAGGATATGGCAGAGCAGGAGGAAAGCCGAGGGGAAGCCCTACGACAAGCCTAACATTGTCACCGGCGCCAACGTTCAAGTAAGTCATGAATCCAATATTGAACTTGAATCCTTGATCATCGCCAAGCACCATTCTTATTTAGGACTATTACTCAAGGTACTACAAAAGTTAATCTGAGATATCCATTTTTTTTCTTATTTATAAGTTTGCAACTAATTTTTTTTTTTCTAAGGACTGTCCACGGTAGTTTTCGTGTTACGACTGTTAAAAATTCTTCTGATAGTCCAAAATACATAATAGACTGTTAAATTTTTTTACAGTCCTCCACTGTCAAAGATTTTGACAGTCCTAAAAAAATATAATATTTATTTAGAATTGTAAAAAAGTTTGCAGTCCATTATGTATTTTTTAGCGACAAATTTGTAAATAAATAAAAAATAGGCAAACTCTTTTGTAGTGATTTTAGTAATTTTCTTAATTAGTAGAGCAATCGTATCTACAAGTATCTACAAGTTCGTTAGTTGCTGCACGCTACTTTGCGCAGGTCTGTTGGGAGAAATTCGCTCGATACTTCGAGGTTGAACTCAAGGAAGTGAAGCTGAGCGAAGGATACTATGTTATGGATCCCGAGAAGGCTGTGGCAATGGTAGACGAGAACACCATCTGCGTTGCTGCTATCTTAGGCTCGACCCTTAACGGGGAATTTGAGGATGTGAAGCGCCTGAACGATCTCTTGACCGAGAAGAACAAGGAAACAGGGTACGTATTTCAGCTCGGACACTCCAAAATTTTATGCCCAGTCATGTTGGACACGCCATAGACACACCAAAATAGGTGCCGGATCAGTGTCATGTATTCATGTTCGTGCAATATAGACACTCCAATACACATATGGGTTGTTTGGTTTGCGGATTTGGAACACGAAAGTAGCTAAAATCTGGATTTTGGGCTACTTTACGTGTTTGGTTTGATGATTCGCAGACAAGATTTATCTTGTTTAACATGAACAGTAATTTTGTCTGCCACGAAATTAGAGTCCTGACATCGATTTTTTTTTTTTTTTCCGAAGTGGAACACGAAAGTAGGAAATCTCCATTCTCACTTCACGTGTTTAGTTAGAGGACCACTTACTCACGTGTTTGGTTGGAGGACTGAAATCTGTAGTGTGTCAGCGCATTATGGTCGTATCGATCCATATATGCATCATGTTGTATTGGTACGTTTGATGCAGATGGGACACACCTATTCATGTAGACGCTGCAAGTGGCGGCTTCATCGCTCCCTTCCTCTACCCGGACTTGGAATGGGACTTCCGTCTCCCGCTGGTGAAGAGCATCAATGTCAGCGGACACAAGTATGGTCTTGTGTATGCAGGCATTGGATGGGTCATCTGGAGAAGTAGGGTTGACTTGCCAGAAGAGCTCATATTCCATATCAACTACTTAGGTTCTGATCAGCCCACATTCACTCTCAATTTCTCCAAAGGTATATGTACCAATGCCGTGAACAAATTGATTTCTCTCTAGTAGGGAGCACATTGTGTCATGCTATTAACACTGCTATTTTTCTTGAACATATATTCAGGTTCCAGCCAAATTATTGCCCAATATTATCAGCTTATTCGCTTAGGCTTTGAGGTATCATCCCGTCTTCGCTTAGCAATAATGTTCTTATCAACTAAATAACAATCATCAGTCACTACAGAAATCTGTCCGTTGAAATATGCTCTCTATGTTGCGGACACGAAAAAATGATGTATATATATCCTGTTTCTGTACCTTCATCTATGTCTATATTTCTGCAAGATAAGTGATTAATAAAGATACATATAGACACGGGATACATATATTTTTAAATAGGTATTTTGTATCCTTATCCATGTTTATATTTCTGCAAGATGTGATTATCTACGTTTTACGAGTACGGACACGAATATGGATAAAGATGCGATACCGACACGGAATACATATATTTTCAAATAGATATTTTGTACCCTTATCCATGTCTATATTTCTGCAAGATGTGATTATCTATGTTTTACGAGTACGGACACGGATATGGATAAAGATACGATACAGACACGGGATACAGATTTTTTCAAATATGTATTTTGTATCCCTATCCATGTCTATATTTCTGCAAGATGTGATTATCTATGTTTCACGAGTACGGATACAGATTTGGATAAATATTCGATACCGACACGGGATACATATATTTTCAAATAGGTATTTTGTACCCTTTCTGTGATTATCTATGTTTCACGAGTACGGACACGGATATGGATAAAAATACGATTCAAACATGGAATACATATATTTTCAAATAGGTACATAGGTAGTCGTCTATGTTGCACGAATATGGATATGGATAAAGATACGATATAGCACGAGATACATATATTTTCAAATAGGTATTTTGTCCCTTATCCATGTCTATATTTTTGCAAGATGTGATTATCTATGTTTTACGAGTACGGACACGGATATGGATAAAGATTTGATACCGACACGAGATACATATATTTTCAAATAGGTATTATGTATCCTTATACGTGATTATCTATGCTCACGAGTACAGATATGGATAAAAATACGATTCAAACATGGGATACAAATATTTTCAAATAGGTACACAGGTAGGCGTCTATGTTGCACGAATACGGATATGGATAAAGATATGATACCGACACGGGATACGGATATTTTTAAATAGGTATTTTGTACCCTAATCCATGTCTATATTTCTGCAAGATAAGTGATTATCTATGTTTCACAAGTACGGACACAGATATGGATAAGATACGGTACCTACGCGGATACATATATTTTCAAATAGGTGTTTTGTACTCTTATCCATGTCTCTACAAGATAAGTGATTATCTATGTTTCACGAGTACGGGGATAAAGACACGATACAGACACGGGATACGAATATTTTTAAATAGGTATTTTGTACCCTTATCCATGTCTATATTTCTGCAATGTAAGTGATTATCTATGTTTCACGAGTATGTACACGGATACGGATAAAGATACGGCACCAACACGGGATACGGATATTTTCAAATAGGTATTTTGTACCCTTATTCATGTGTCTGCAAGATAAGTGATTATCTATGTTTCATGAGTACTAACACGGATATGGATAAATATATGATACAAATTACGGATATTTTCAAATATGTATTCTGTACCCTTAACCATGTCTATATTTCTGCAAGATTAGTGATTGTATATGTTTCACGAGTACGGACACGTATACAGATAAAGATACGATACCGACACATGATACGGATATTTTTAAATAGGTATTTTGTATCCTTATCCATGTCTATATTTCTGCAAGATAAGTGATTATCTATGTTTCACGAGTATGGACACGAATATGGATAAAAAATACGATACACACACAGGAGATGCGGATATTTTTAAATAGGTACATAGGTAGTCGTCTATGTTGCACGAATACGGATATGGTACGGACATGATACATATACGGGTACAGGTACTGGCAAATTACGGATACTGGCACTAGTTCATGACGTGTCCGGACAACACAGTAGGTGTAGCACATTTGGGTTGGTTTCTGGCTCTGCAAGAGGAAATTTAAACTGGCCATAGCGGTTCACTAATATTCATGCATTCTTGTTGCAGTGACAGTAAAACTTGATTTGGTGATGGCAGGGTTACAGGAACATAATGTCCAACTGCAAGCAGAACGCGATGGTCCTGAAGGAAGGCCTCGAGAGGACCGGGCGGTTCACCATCGTGTCCAAGGACGAGGGCGTCCCCCTGGTGGCCTTCTCGCTCAAGGACCGCAGCAGGCACGACGAGTTCGAGATCGCGGACCACCTGCGCCGCTTCGGCTGGATAGTGCCGGCGTACACGATGCCCGCCGATGCGCAGCACATCACGGTGCTGCGCGTGGTGGTACGCGAAGACTTCAGCCGCACCCTCGCGGAGAAGCTGGTGGACAACATCGAGAAGGCCCTGCACGAGCTCGACAAGCTCCCTCCGAAGCCGCTCGTGTCGAGCGAGGAGGAGAAGGTCCTCGAAATGGAGAGGAAAGTGACCAACTATTGGAGGAAGCTTGTCAAAGACAAGAAGAATGGAGTCTGCTAGGATTTTTTCTTTCTTCAATGTTTGCTCTTCTTGAAGTTTCAATCTATGCTAAGAAATATGTATGTGATAGCTTTGTGATATTGCAAGGCAAAGAGGAACTCTGAACTTCATCTATGTGGTTTGTGTTGAACATATGCATCGTTAGCATTATGTTTTAATTACTTGTGGAATATATGGGTTTTTTTTTTAGTATTCTCTGTGAAGTGGTTGGTTTAATATGTGAATACTAAATTAAATTCTTATCACCTACCCAATATATGGTACTCGATGTGCTCTGAAAAAAATGGTACGCATTAAAGCAATTTTATAAGAAAAAGTTCATAACTAGTGATAATCTAAAAAAAAAGGAGAGGCTTTTGCAACAAGAGTTTATTATGGCTATGTTGCACATCTTTCTTGATTGTCCCTTTACTCTAGGATCATGTATATGAAGTGGTGGGGATCTAATTACAACAACAACAACAAAAGTTTTTTTTTCCAAATTTTTAGAATGGTGGGGGCTAATTGTTATGCTTGTAGGAGCTCAAATCTGATGTCCAAAATTTCAGTCTGAAATTCTGTTCCTGATATTTTTTTTATTAGTGGTGGGGTCCACAAATTCATAGGTGGGGGACATGACTTTCGGACGGACAGACAGACAGCTGATCTCGTCCGTGCTTGTAGGCTCTATGATTTTTGAAAATTATGAATAGACTCGCGTCATTCAGTTGAAAGCAAAATAAAGAATGATTGTGACATAATCGCTGTAGTCGGATGCATTTGGGAGGAGATAAACCAAAGAAATTTTAGCAATAATTTTGTTGATTATGATATTCTTATCAAAAAGTTTGACTACTATTACTTTTGGACGTGTGAAGCGTCTACAAGTATACCAATAATGTCAATGACGCTGGTTTCGTTTTCATTGTCAGCAGAATCTCAAGGAAGCCCTTTATGCACTTTTCCATTTTCATTTAGCTTGAGATTGTAGTATTTCTAGTAGTGCTTAACTTGTAAGAGCAATGTTATTGTTATTTCCAAAATGTTGATCCAAACCTTCTCTCATTATGTGACGGATGACGTGTGTTGAGTCCTAGGCAAATCAAAGATGGCAGAACACGAATCATTAGCAGAGCTTCTAGCAAGATTCGAAAGTCCGCTCTCTACTAGAATCAAAGTTGTCGTCGAAATCAGAGATTCACACAAGAGTTCCTTATCTGATATTCTCGATTCCAACGAAACACGGACCAATACATGTTACAAACAGACTTCGAAGAAAATAAAGATTACAACTAGCAAAAAGAAAAATCGTTCTTTTCTTTACGTTCGCAGACGCTACAATGAGAGAGAACAAAGCAAAGAAAAAAAACTTAAGAAAGACTCCTTGCAAGGGTGGTCAAAACCACCGTTGCTCAAAACCACCGTTGCTCAAAGCAAAATTCGTCGTACAGACGATCTGCCCCAGGAACCAGAAGCTCATAAATGAACTTCTGGAACGCTCTTGGTTACCTTCGGATCACTCGAAAATTTAATATGTGGGAGGGGTGCTCGGGTGGCCGCATACGATCTGGTGCTCTCGGTTTTTTCAACTGAACCAAATGAAATAGAAGCTCCTATATAAATAGAGGGAAAAAAAATCTATGCGGCCTGAGAAAGCTCAGGCCGCATATGCGCCAACCGACCAGACACCAAGCCGCATGTGTAGCAAAAGTAGCATGTGTCGCCGGAGCCGCATGCGTCACTGCCGCCGCCGGTCACGGTGCACAGGACACCGCTGCGAAACGCCGAAAGCAACAACCACTGTGCACAGAGACCCCCCCATCGCATGCGCCGCATAATCTGGAAGGCACGGATAACCATGCGCCGCATGCGCCACCAACAGCAGACCCTGTCCCCTCCATTTGCGACTCGCTTAAACAAACTCGCTGGCCATATAGTGCTTGGACGCATAACTCCTGGCCGCATAGCGCCTCGTCCGCATAGCGCCTGGACGCATAACCCCCTTCGGGGCTTAGCTCCTAAGAAAAACTTCCAAAAGGTGGTGACAAAATAAAGATTGTCATAATGGAGTTCACACTAAAATCCTTCCAAAAGGTTCAATCTTCTTTCTTTCAATCAATCGATATATTCAATAACATACAATACAAGTTATTCAAACAGTTCTATCTTTCAAGCATCAATGACAAGCAAAATATGGCATGATTCTTCTATCTCTTTTTAGCTAAGCATGCAGTTCTACTATTGTTTACCATACGAATGGAACATACGAACATTCTTTTATTCTTGTTTATTAGCATGGCAGCGATTCGTTCGATAGCAGTATCCGTGTAACTAAGCATGCAATATTATATTCTTTATCTTAGTATGACAATGGTTCTATCTCTTTTAGACAAGCATACAAGTTCTCTAGTTAAGCATACAGGTTTTCGTTCTATCATTCTCATGCGATCATTATCTTATTAAACAAACAAGCATTACAAAAACTCAGATTTATTATTAAGGCATGCAAGAATCAGAGAATAAAGTTCTGTCTACTCACCTAGAGCAATCATCTTCTGGTTCAACAAGGAACTCTCCAAGAAGGTTTCCTTTTTGAGTCAGCAAACTGATATCTCTTGTACATAGTGCCAATGTAGAGCGAGGCACTACATCACCGGTATATACTTCACACCCTGAAGCGTCAATGACATTCCCGAAGCCAAATTTAGTACCACCGTTCCGGTCTCAAGTACTTCAGCTTGTACCTGGTTTGCCAGCATGACCTTCTCAGATGTAGGCTTGTAGGTGATAAATAACTCTTTCTTCGAGCAAACATGGCAGGATGCGCCAGTGTTCACCTATCAGTCAGTGTCGACACAGGTCATAATAACCTGCACAATCATGGCAACCTGGTTAGGCTCTCCTTGCTCTTTTTGTTTGGACTTGTATCTGCAGTCTCTGCTGAAGTGGCCTTTCTTGCCGCAGTTGAAACAACCCTCATCATTCTTAGGCTTTGGTTTGAACGATGCCGACTTCACCCTCAGATGGTTGAAGTCATTCATTTTGTTGTGAGAAGCCTTCTGCTTTCCCTTGGAGTCACCAGCATGCACCAAGTTGGTCTATGCCAACTGCTTGGACATCGTGTCCACTTTTTTTGAGCCCTCAACTTATCTTCCATATGGATGTTGCGCAGTAGTTGATTAATGCCGACCTCTATCTTCTTTTGGTGCACATCTGAGATAAACTTGCTCCAACCAGGCGGAAGCTTGACAACAATTTCTCCCACAACGAAAGAATCAACCAAGGGCTTGCCATCATCCTCAAGTTTTTGACGTAACTTGAGAAATTTCTTGACTTGAGGCAACATCGTTTTGTCGTCCTCAAATTGCATTTTTCATATCTTTTCCATCACATGGATCTTGTTGCGGTTCTGATCCTCTTTGTAATATTTTTTTAGAGCCTCCCTGACGACCTTAGCATAGTTCATCCACTTGTTCTGCTTAGCTCTTCCATTTACAATTGTCCGAACAGTAACATCATCACCCTCCGGAACAACAAGCTCATGATCTGTCAACACGTAGTCCACCTCTACGAGTTAGAGATTAAGGATGACATTTCTCTTCCATACGTTGTAATGATCTCCGTCAAACTTCTCAAGTTTATTGAAACTTGTGTCGAGAAGACTTGCATACGATTGTTCTCCATCTTACTCTGATCTTGCTTTGAGATTATTAGTCCCTCAGACAGATCTTCAGATGGATTGAACAGATGCTAGAAACAAAACTCTGAACGAGCTTGTTAGGATGGTACAAGATCTTCCTGAACGGATATCGAAACTCAAGATGAGTGCCAACTCCTGAAAGCAACTAGCAGAAACAAGCTTTGTTCTTCCTTGCAAACGCAATTGCAATTGAGATAGAATAAGAAAGAAGAAAAAAGAGATGAAGACATAATAAAATTATTCTTTCTGGGAGGTGAAGACCACCGTTGCTCAAAGCAAGATTCGTCCTCTATCGACGATCTTCTCTCAGGAGCCAGCAAGTTCACAAAAGAACTTCTGGAACGCGTGTAGTCACCTCTTTGTGTGACTTGAACGGACTCCTTTTGGACTCCTCTTTTTCAATTTTGGTATCTCTCAAAAGGAGGCGATATGGCTCTTTATATAGGGAAGGATGGAAGCACATTTTCCTTTTCTTTTCGATGTGGGACTAAAAAACTAATATACAAAATTGATATCCCACAATTGTATCCCATTGCATAGCCCGCTCAGTGTCTGCTCAGTGCTCGCTCAGCGCCTGTTCAGCACCCGCTCAACACCCTCAGCGCATGTTAATGCAACATGCACATGCAATAAAACGAACGCATGGGCGCAAAAAAAATGCACAAGCGCCTTACGATGATGCACAGTGCAAATTGCGCCAACAAAGCGCCACTTTGCGTCCGAGCCCGAGTCGCTAATGGGGCTTAGCTCCTATGGAATAATTTTCAAGAGCATGACGAAAAGCTTAAAAACCTTCTCGTATTTAGTCAAGCATCAACCTATGCTGCATGGATATATGAATATGATACAACACATTACAGACACCAATGACACAGCCACCGTACTGATCTTGCCGTGTCCAAGGACGGAGCTAGGAATTTATGTTATCCTGAACCGACTTTGGGGTAAGCCTGACAAGCCATTGGACTTGGACAACCCCTTGTTTAGGGCAACCCCCAGACCCCTAAGTCCCCACATTTGCGTCAATAGTGTCTACACGGTCCATCCAAACTCCTCTCGATCAGTTGAACTAGCAATCCACCCGACCCATATTTTGAGTTATCACTAGGAGGCCTTAAGTAGTTCAACGAGAGGAACTCAAAATCCGAGCTTCATGCCGTCGTCAGAACCGGAGACTTCGACGCCGCTGCCAACCTCACCGCCATCAACTTTTCGATATCTTCTTTTGGAATCAAGAACAATGGACAATCAAATTAAGCTCCGGTTAGGACAATTAAATCTCCGGGACCGGTCATGTCCTTGAACTAAGTTTAAGTCTAAGTCTAATGTACTACTATTTAGACAAAAAAGAAACCAAACAAATAGATATAAAAATATTCTTTATCAAACAAAAAGTAAAGAAAAATACATACCATCAAAGTTATTGAAGTTGCGCTCTCCGATGCTTCAGAGAGTATAATTCATCAATAACAGAATCAAAATCGATACCTCCAGCAAGTTCTCGTTCAATGTAAACAATCAAAAAATTTGCTAAGAACCCATCTTCCATTTTATTACAAAGAGCACATTTAACATATTTCATAGTTGAGAATGATCGTTCTGTTGTGACAGTGGAAACATGACTTAATTAAACAATCGATCAGATTGTAATGCTCTGACTTGTTTGTTTAATTAATCTTTTACACAAATTCGAAAATGGTTGATATATTCTGAAACTTCTCGTGACGAAGTGTATTGATCCTATAATGCTGCAACCGATTTCTCAAGTAAGACATTTCATGTTCACTAAAGTCACCAGGATCAGATTTTTCTGCAAGACTGCAAATATGATTAATTGTATCTGTGGTAATGTATACATTTCATTTTGTGGTAATGTCTTATTCAGTAGTGGAATGTACAATAACCATGTTAGAATCATGAAATGGTCTCACGGAAATTTTATCAAATAGGTGGACTGGTTTAAAGAGATCATCTTAAATTCCCGCAAGCATTATCAGAAGAGTCACATCGTATGGATCCTACTTAGGCATTTTCAAGTTTCGACTACATAATTAATTATCTATCCCCTTTCAGTCTTTTCGGACGCTACAGGAAGAAGACGGACCTTCACCTTGGGGAGCTTGATGGACGCAGTCCGAGAGAGGGCCGAAGGCGACGGGGCTCACGTGCGGGTCGAGAGGGGCTTGCGCCAGCTGGCGGGGGACGGCGGGGCACCGGGCTCTAGGGGCGGAGGAAGGGTGATGTTGAGAGGAGAGGAGGATCTTGGGTCTGCTTCACAACTGTAGGAATAACGGTTATGAGGTGTATTTAGAGCAACGGTTACGAGCGGTTATAAGGAATCCGATTTTAGATGGTTTTAAATAGCGATTTTTAAATCAGTCAAATCCATACTTGATAATTCATTAATGAACGGTTCTTACATATATGTCCGTATATAAACAAAATGATCCCGAACGCGGAAACTGTCATCCAGTCTACGCCTCAATCAGGAGGTAGAAGTCCATATTTGATCAAAATAATAGAAAAACATGAAATAATAGAAACGTCTGAATGAAAGTAGGAGGAATATTTTTAAAACTTATCGCAAAACATAGTCATAGTTTCGAGAAGCAGAAGAGAAATGTAGATGAGAAAAAAATATAGTAGAGTATTAGTAGTTATATTTATATATAAATGGAATAAAAAAATAAAAAAAATTTAAAATCTACCGATTTTTTGTGTTTATAAAGCTACAAAAAATTATATTACAACGGTTTTGGAGGATTTTTGAGCCGACCAAAATCATTACCTCATAAAAATTAACAAGTAGAAATTTTCATAAACGATCGGTTCAAAAATATCCCAAAACTGATAAAAATATCATTACCAAACAGATCCTTATAGGAGTTTGTCCTTTAATTCTTGGACTGTGGGTACGCGGGTTAGGGAGGACCCTGGGCTGCCGATTGGGCATGCGCGCTGAGGTCTAATATTTTTTTATTTTCTCTCTTAGTCCGGGCTACAGTCCGGACCAGCCCAACCCAACCTACCCTTCATCCATGGGACCCGTGTCCTAGTTCGTTCTGGGTCAGAGTGTCCATGTCGTCTCTGATACGTATTTGAGACTGATGATACAATAGGACACCAAATTTGGTGTACAGTTCCAGTCTCCTAGATGCAAATATTGTTATTGAAACACCTCATATTCTCTGTGCTACAGTTTTTCGTGAATCTGCAATTTATTATTTTTATGTATTACGTGGTACTGTTGCATTATTGTAGCTAACCTACGAACCCTCTAAAATTATGCATTATTTGCCGTTGATAAAGTTGACAACAAAAGCAGACCTGGCAAAATCCATAGATCACTATCCCTTCATATGTCTGTCGGGCAGCCCCAAATTCGTCCTAGGACTTCTCGATCAAATCCGAGCTGGGCCTCTCCAGGCATTGTCAACGCACATGACCGGCCCGGCCTACCACTCATTCTAGACAGGTGGGTTTGCCCCTCCCCCGCATCCGAGATCGACACCGTCCGACCCGACCCGACCCGACCATCCTAACGGATCGGACCGGCTTTTCCCTCCCAGACCTACAGGCCCAATCCGGTCCGACTCGATTAAGAACCCAAGTAAAATCCTGATATATATATATATATATATATATATATATATATATATATATATATATGGAACGGATCAAAAGATTCGTCTTCGGAGTTCCGTCCTCCCCTCGTCCGTCGGATCGGGAGACTCCCGCGCGTGTCCGCTTGGGACCCGCTGGATCCAACGATCGAGAGCAACGGGGCTCCCGCGGGACTTCACGGACGGAACTTCCGATCCGCTTCCATATATATATATATATATATATATATATATATGGAAAACAAATTATATTAATTTAAAAAAAAAATGTGGAACTCAAATGCCTACCTTACAACTCAAACTCAATCCTCTCCACTCATTACAACATATTCATTATACCATCCTACTGTATATGTTTGACTTTGAAAATATCACGTGTGCATTTTCTATTGGAGGATGAACAAATATTCTACTATTTGTGGGTGAACAAAAATAGACTCATATATATTTTCTCTTAGTGCAAGTGCTGACATGGATACCAGTTGGATTCACTTCCAACCAGTGGCGTAGCCACATGGATCCGCGTCCCCTCAAATTTTAAATTTGTGTTTATATTTATTTTAAAGTTTATATATATATATATATATATATATATATATATATATATATATATATAAACTAGCATGATACGACAACACTGCAATGTCAGATTAATCAAGTAATATATTTAAGAAATATTTTTTTAACAAAACATTAACTAATTATAGCAGTATACTTTCGAGAACATATCTACTATGAACACAATTTTAGAGTGTAAAGAAACTTCTAAGTACGTTGGTTTTATGAAGTTTTACCTTAGTAGCACATAGAATAAAAAAGAAATTAGTAAAGCAATATATACATCACTAAAAGAATAAAGTTCATAAGATAGATTTCTATATTAACAACACTTAACAGTTTATTACCATCTTTTATATATATATATATATATATATATATATATAATGTCAAAGTCTCATAACTCACTTACAATGAAAAAGGACAATTAGGTAGTTGTAGGTATTTTCTAACTTCAAAGTATTAGACGATGTCATTAGGGATGGCAATTTTTTTTTCGAACCCGATTGAGATCCAATTTTTTTGTTCCGACGCGAACGGGTTTGAAGATTTAAAAATGGGGACCGGTATGAATGTGGATTAGAAAAAATTCTCCGGTCAGATTAGGTCTATTGAAACTTTTATTATAATTGATTATAGTGGCAACACATTCTCTACTTTGAGCCAACCTAATTAATGAATCACTTAGTACCTAAGCTGATAGGTGAATTATAATATTACTTTTCGTATTAGTCAATTATTAGGTTGATGTTTTATATTGTTTCCAGTAATAATTTATAATATTTAGTATTAATATATAATATTTTTAAAATTATAAATATATTTATTATAATTTTTTAATAGTAAATGTCTCGTCTTCTCAATAAAAATTCTGGCTCTGACACTGCTTCCAACTTGCAGCGCGTACGAACTCTAGGAGAGTTTTACGTGGTCTGCTACATAAGATGGAATCACTTCTCATTCTCCTTGGTAAGTTCCACCTTGCACTTCTCCTCCCTCGGAATCCTCAGCCACACTCTTAGCAAAGCTCCAATAATTGAATTACAAGTCCTTGTTTGGCCTCACTTGGTTCGCAGAAAGGGACGAAGAGAAAATTAATTATTTGTTCTTTTGTTTTCGCTAAAATAATACAAATTCTATTGGATTTTTTTTCGATGTTTAAAAATACCCAAAAAAAATTGGAATAAAAATTAAATTGTGAAAAAGTGAATCCTTGATCGGATAAAAAAAATTATTTAATTTTATTTTTTTCATTGAAAATCATTTTTCTTTCTTTCTCAATTCCTTTGATCAATGATTCCGTGAACCAAACGAAACATAGCAAAAATAGTTATAACAAAGAGAGGGAGTCTTTGCCATAAAATCTAGACACCAGTTGAAGTCGCTAGTAGTTAGACCTATAATTTTAGTCATACAATTTAATCTCGTGCAATCAAAGATCACCTTCAAAGTTATAAGGGTCAGGAAATAGGTAAATGGAGACAATTAGCTACAGGGAACTTTATTTATCTATATATATATTAATCCTAGACTTACGAACGTAGAGCTCTGCGGCATATTTATTTAAATGCAAGTTCATATATAGCTGTTAAGAACCCGAATTATAGTTGAGTTTCCCTGTCACATGTCACAAAGTTGGGATTGATAATGTTAATTACAAGGAAATCTTGAACATGAATAGTCGTTCAAGCAGTCGTGATCAAGCTATTCAACCAGCAAACTCTAATACAATCAACTCAACTCTTTTCTACACACGAAGAATATACCTATTGAACTTCCAATGGCAAAATTATGTAGCAAAACACACAGCACTATTACTGGTCTTCGGTATGGTGGCTACATGTACATTGATATACAGCAAAGGTCGACATCTCAAAATCCTTAACAGTACCATACAAACTGATCAAATCGAATATTATTGTTCAAATTCTGATGATCAATCCTTCACCTACTACATTTGTATTCTTATTATCATTTTCCATTTGACAAACAGAATTCATAAATTTTATGTTTATTTCTTCCGAATTTTTTAATTTTTATATATATATTTACATTAGATTTTACTTTTTTTATTCATAATTTTTACTTTTTTTCTTCCTAAATTTTTGCTAAATTTGAGATAGGCTGGCTAGATAGGAAAAAAAAAAAATTTAAGATTATTATACATCAAATTTTAATTTAATGATATTAAGCAAGTTTATACAATTATATGACAAAACATTGAATTCCTTAATAAAATTTTGATGTACCTAACTTTGTTTAACAAAATTTTGGACTTTCTTTACATTAGAATATGTTTGGTAGGAGAGAAAAGTGGGAGGAAGGGAAATGGAAGAGAAAAAAGTGGAAGGAATGATTCATTTTCTCTTGTTTGGTATGGAAGAAAAAATGGAATGATTATTTTTTCCTCTTAATCTAGTAAATTCAATCCCTCCAAAAGTAGAAGAAAAAGTGAAAGAAAAAGTGGAGACTTATATTAATTAACAATTATACCCCCATATTAATTGTATTATTTAAAATTATTCATAAAGTCAAATGGTAAATACGTATTTTTAGTTGATGATAGAATTGGCAAAATCTATATTTTTTTAATTTCTTTCCTCCCACTTTTCTTCCATACCAAACAAAGGAAAATACATTTCTTCTCTTTTCTATCTTTCCTACTAAGCACAAAGGAAGAAAGGAAAGTACATCTCTTCCACTTTTCTTTTGCTGTGACTTTGTTTGGAAGATCTGGAATAAACTTTCCTTCCACTTTTCTCCCATACCAAACAAAGGAAGGTACATCCCTTACACTTTTCTTTTGCTGTGACTTTGTTTGGGAGATTTGGAATAAACTTTGCAGATGCTTTGGACTTCCGGCTACACAAAATAAGGACCTATTATCAGTCTTGAATGAGGTCAGAACTCAAAAGACAAAGGACCAGGAGCATATATGCGGCTACAGATGATTCTAGGTACGGTGATGTGGTATGTGTGGAGAGAACAAAACCACCGTATTTTTGAGGAACTGACTATCAGTATTATTATTGTACAAAGACAAATACAAGCTGATATAGATATCCTAGACCCAAGATGAATTTATTTTGTGTCTTGGTTGGAATGTGTTAGTCCCGAAGTCAGATCAAAGAAGAAGAGGTAGCCACAAAGTAGAGACTCGCACACGAGTTCGTCTCTACAAACTCCATAAGAGAAGTTGGTGCAGTGAGATTCACACAAGAGTTCCTCTACAGTGACACACAATCCCACTGAATCACTAAAATAGGAACATGTTACAAAATGACAACCCAAAGAAAGTGCAAATACAACAAGAATCAGAAAACTGTTCTTTTCCTTAGTTCGCAGACGCTACTCCGAGAAGAACGGGAACAAGAATAGAAATACAAAGAAGGAATCTCATGATGGGGTGATCAAAATCACCAGAGCTCAAGGCAAGATTTGCGATATATAACGATATGCCCCCAGAATCTAGCAAGTTCACACGAGAACTTCTGGAACGCTCTTGGTCACATTCAGATCACTCGAAAGATTCCTTTGGAAGGATGCTAACTGCTGCAGCAGGTTCTGCTGGTGCTCTCGATTTTCCTCGCTCTCTCAAAATTTTTTCCAACTAACCAAATGAAAGAGGAGAGCCTCTACTTAAAGAGGATTTCAGCTCCTATGTGGCCTGAGAAAAAAACTAGGCCGCATGCACCGTTGTACTACACAGAGAAGACAATGCCATCAAACGCAGAAAGCTGCAGCCTCGTGGCACAGAGAGCCACGAGCCACCTGCATCGCCTGTGCATTCTATTGCATAGAGCAGACAGTGCTGCCAGGCACCGAAAGTTGCAGTTGCGTGGCACAGAGAACCATGTGTCGTCTGTGCTATATCGAGCCGCCAACAACAGTCCTTGTTCTCTCCACACTCGACTCGGTCAAGCTAATTTGCTGGCTGCATGCATAGCTCCATGTCGCAAGGCCCCTGGCCGCATGGGCACTGGGCCGCATGGGCTCCTGGTCGCATGCACACCGAGATGCATGCGCACCGGGCCGAATGGACTCCGGGTCGTATGGGCTCCTGGCTACATGCGCACCAGTCCGCATGCGCTCCTAGACGTATGCGCTCCTGGCCGTATGCATTCCAGGCTGCATAGCTCTACTAAGCATGCGTCCGAGCAAGCAACCGTACATGTAACTCGCGCATAAAAGGGCACGAGCGCCATACGATGATGCTGACGTGCTAAGTACAAGTTTGCCAACAAAGTGACACTTTGTGCCCTTGAGCCTGAGTCCAAATTCAAGTCCGAGTCCGAGTCGCTCAGCCCCTATGGGGCTTAGCTCTAAAGAAAACTTTCCAAAGGTGGTGACAAAATAAATATTGTTATAATGTGGTTCACACTTAATCCCTCTAGGAAAGTCAATATCATGGACTACCACCCCATGTGCATATACCATTACTAAGCAAAGCTATATATTGAGATATACACATTGGTGGTTTTCTAATGTGGGACTAAAACTCCCAAAGCAAAGTAAAAAAATACCAAAAATTTCTCACATATATCAGAATATATGGTTGAGCATTCCTTACAGTGATTGTCCATCATATATTATGATAGATGTCGCTTACGACTTAAATCTTTTCGCATGGGTCAAACAACAGTACGACACAAAAATGGACTAAGCCTTAAATTCTGAACCATATCTGCTATTATTTCCACTCGCATAATGATATCTGTTGTGCCTCCGATCGCACATTAAAGACCTTGTGCTGACCTGATATCGGTGTATGTTTCTTGGGTGTCTGCAAGTTTACCCTTAAGAGACGGCCTATATCTCTGTCTATACACTTAGGTGAGTTCTTTTAAGAGAGTTTAACTTTTTCCAGTATGAAGCCTTGCACTTCTGTGCGGTGCTACGCCAATGTAACATGGCTCGCAGCCGAGGTTAACTACCTCTTGTGGTGTCATCCAGTGTAGCATGAGGTCACTAGCCTCTTAGTAGTGATGTACTATATCCCAGCATGAAGCCTTGCGCTCCCGTACGGTGCTATGCCATTGTGACATGGCTCGAAGCTGAGGTTGACTACCTCATGTGGGGTTACCCACTGTAGCATGAGGTCACCGACCTCTTTGTAGTGTTGTGCTACAACTCTCTACCTTTTCAGCATTAGGCTACATGCCTATTTGTGGTGCTACTGCCGCTGTGACATGGCTCACAGCCGTGACTTTATATCTTTTACCTCATCATGGTGTCACACCACTGTAGCATGGGATACAAGTCCTTTGTAGTGCTGAACTACACGTGCTTCCTGCAGCGTACGTCGGATATTCACTCTGCCTGGAAACTCATTAAGGCATCGAAGCTAACCTTATACAGGAATTGTTCTATAGAACAAAATAGTAGACTATAGTGGTTCCGGGTACGTATCCCATATTGTCCATAAGGGCTACCCACTTACCTAATATTTTTTCAGTCAGTGGTCCTCCCTTGAACCAAAAGCTAGATGGTTAGTAAATTTTTCTTTGAACTAATAGCATAAAATTTAATGGTAGGATTACAAGGACACAATATCAGAGATCCTTCAAGCCCATTTTACCTGTTATGTCTTTGACTTGCTGGAGCATAAAACCTTTAGTAAACAAATCCGCCAGGTTCTCCTAACTTCGAACATCCACCACTGCAATAACACCAGTCTTAATGACATTGTATAGTGCTCTGTGTCAAAGCCGCACAGTTCTCTTCTTTCCATTGAAGAGATTATTAGATGCTACTGCTGCAGCTGCCTGATTGTCATAGTATATTGGTATAACCAAAATCTGTACACCAACCATTGAAAGATCGTACATGAGCTCCCGAAACTATTCTGCTTTATTTGCTGCAGATGCAAGTGCATAGAACTCAAACTCCATCGATGAGCGTGAGAGCATAGTCTCCTTCTCCGACTTCCACGATATGGCAGCTCCTTCCATTGAGAAAATTTATCCTCCTGTGGATCTCTAGCTCTTTTCTTCTGAGTACCGACTAGCATTACTGAAGCCTTCTACCACTGCTGGATCTTCTCTGTAATAAATTACAAACTTCAGAGTCTTCTTGAGGTATCTCATCACCCTCTTCACAGTTTTTCAGTGTTCAACACTTGGGTTACTCGTGAATGTACTCGGCATTCCCATAGCAAAAGCAATATTAGGCCTAGTGGCATTTGTAGCATACATCAAGCTCTCGATGATACTAGAATACTCCAACTGTCTGACATTTTTTTACTGAGTTAGGCTTCAGTTTTTTGTCACACCTATATGAAGTATCGATCCCTAGAAGATCTTGATATCCATAGTGTGTGAGAATCTTCTCCAAGTAGTGAGCTTGTGATAGAGCAAGACATGCTTCCGTCCGGATTATCTTAATCCCAAGGATGACATCTGCATCTCCCATGTCCTTCATACTAAATTTATACAAGAAGAACATATTTGTTCTAATGACACATTCTATATCTGTGCCTAGGATTAGCATATCATCCGCATAGAGGCAAACGATGATACCTCTATCGCTGACGAACTTCGTGTACACACACTTATCAGTTTCGCTGACCTTGTAGCCATTTGATCTGATAACTTTGTCAAACTTCTTGTGCCATAATTTGGGTGCTTGCTTCAAACCATATAGAGATTTTACCACTTTACATACTTTGTCTTCAAGATCTTTGACGACAAACCCCTCTAGCTACTGCATATAAATCTCCTCAGTCAGTTCACTATTCAGAAATGATGTCTTGACGTCTATCTGATGAATCACTATTCTGTGAATAGCACCTAGAGCAATTAGTATCCTGATAGTATTTATTCATGCAACGGGAGCATAGGTATCGAAGTAGTCAACCCCATATATTTGAGAAAATTCCTTGAGCACTAGCCTGGCCTTGAACTTGTCAACAGTTATATTTGCTTTTATCTTCTTCTTAAAGATTCACTTGCATCCGATGGGTTTAGCTCTTTCAGGTAGATCGACTAACTTCCAAGTATTATTAGAAGTTACCAAGTCAAACTCGTCATGGATAGCCTCTTTCCAGAAAATAGTATCTCTGGTCTTCATTGCCTTATCATAGGTAAGCGGATCAGCTTCCATATGATAGATAACAAAGTCTTCTCCGAAGTCTTTTGGCCTCCTCACTCGCTTTGCTCTTGGCTCAGCAGATTCTGGTTCACATGCTATCTCATCAACGATAACTTCTTCTTGGACTACTTCTCTCTGTGAGGTATTTGCCTCGTCCGTGCTAGCAATATTCTCTGGGACATCCAACATTCTTGTGCCTAGCAAACTTGTCTTCAAAGATTTTTGCATCACGAGATTCTATGATATGATTAGATCCAATATCAAGGAACCTCCGAGCATCACTCTTATCAGCATAGTCCAGAAATATGGTCTTCATAGTTCTCGTTCCCAGCTTCTAAATCTTGAGGTCTGGAAGCTTCACATACTCCAGACACCCGCACACTCGAATGACATTCAAGTTGGGTCTTGTAATAACCCATTCCGCTCAAGCGGACATCCGATTCAAATGGCACAAGTGCAACGATCCAACCCGCTTTGCTTAGCGAGAAGACTCATTTAAGGCAAAGAATTTCAGATTCAGCCCTTCAAGAGTTCATACTTAGACTTTCAAAGGCCGCTCAGAGTATCGCTTGACCGAGGCAAAATATGAACTCCTGAGGTAAGGTCAGTGGCTACGATGAACCTGTCTTTGCTTAACCGATACACATAAAATATGAACGATACATGCTAGTCGCTAGGTGAATCACCCCTCACATGCTAATAAAGAATACAACGCACCTAGCTAAAGGAATAATCACATCTTGTATTTCTTGTATTAGAACAAAAAAATGAAACATGGCAAATAGTTGGACCCTCGCATGCTACCTTAACTTCGTGCCAGTAGATTCCGCTATGTCTCGAGTAGATCATTAGATACTCTTCATAGTGCACTGCTTCACTTATTTACACTGATCGCCTTATGGATTATGTCGTCCGATATGTTCCTGTACGGTTTTACTCCTCGCACGACCCCTTAGATCCGTGCAAACATAAAGGCTTATGTTCTAAAGTAGACTATACCGCTCATTTTCTTATGCTTATCTTTCACACAAATGCAATGCTTGTCTGATTACATGCTAACTTATACTTGTTTGCCTCGTTTTAATGCTTATCACTTAATGTATGCCACAAATTATCGCCCTTCACTATCCATGATTTGTTCAGTTGAGACAGAAAGGCTATCAAGATAGTCGTTCTGAGCCAAGTATAGAAACATTGAAAGTATTCGAGACCGTTATATCACCAAGGCATTTTTTGAACTAGGAGACTATATCATGGACAGTTAAGAACGATGACATCATGACATCTCTGAAAATTAATACTCGTTCTGTACTAAATCTGACGGCTCGGGGAGTCGATACTGTACCTGATAGATCCTGACTGAATCTGAATCTGAATCTGTAACTGCATCTGTACCTGAGAGAATCTAAAAAACTTGAGAATACGCATGATCTCGGACAACTTGTGCACATGGTGGATTTTTTAATCAGTTTTGCGGACGATCGCCAGGGCACTAGGGCCGAACCGATCTAGATGGAACCAACTGGTAGTCATATATTATGTGCGAGAAGGGTGCAATGCTACTCGTATTATATATTTCTTGCACACTATCTTTGCCTCGAGACTATACCGTCCACTATGGAAGTCATGCCAGTGACCTTCTGTCATATAGATTAAGTTGACTCGATTGGAGCAACCCGCGTGCGAGTTATTGCATTGTAGGAGACTGCTCTGAGTAATATATTTGTATTTATATTTGCATCTGAAATACCTAAACGAATATGAGTATTAGACATATGTATATACTTGTACATTTTTGAACACTTGAACAGCTTCTGCAACACACCCGAGTATCCGTGTAACTCGTACAACTGAGTGAGAACCCCGCTCATGACACTGTGTTTGCTTATACAATTTTTATGGATTTTATTATATAGATACTCGTGCTTGGTTTAACTTGGTTTACCTTGGACAGGGAAGGATAAATGGTAAGTTGGTAAGTTTTGTCGTGTTACTCATATATCGTACGGCGCACCGCCACATGAGTTAGACTTTACATCATTGTCATAAAACTGATCTTAAGGCAAGACTAAAAAGATAACTTAATAGATGGTGCACGAAACCTATATAACCTGTTTGGATTCATCAAGCCGATGAGAAGCCTCCCCACCAGTGCATTTATATACTAATAACCTACCAAATTGCTTGCAGGGTGCGGAAGAATCTCGTTCGTGCGAGAACTCCCTTCATGCGAGCTAAGGCATGGAGTTTGCTCTGGAACCTTGGAATATTGCGTCCGGAGCTGAAGTACATATACAAGACATAATATTAAAATATTGCCTATGTATCATTCCACAATTGTAGCCACTTGGCATACTTTTATTATTTTGAGAGAGAGGACTTGAGCTTGTAATCTCGGTCTAACGCCACTTGTAATACTTATGCAATATCAATAAAGTACTTATTTTACTTCTATACTTGTGTTATTCACTGATTTCGCTATGACGACTCTGTGAATTTATTACCAATCGCCTATTCGTTTCTTATTTTGCTACATTCAGACCATCTGTGTGACTCTGTAGCTTAGTTATTTTATGGTATGTTCGAATTATGACCTTGTACGGGTGCAGCTTGTGCTCATGTGGCATCACGTCCTGATGGGAACAATTGTCCCGCGGGAGCGCTGGCGCGGTATTTCGAGTCTAGCGGGGACGGCTGATTCCTGCGAAAGATCGGGACGTGACAGGTCTGACCTTGAACCATAGTTCATGAGGAGTAATGTCAAATGTCGCGAACGATATTCTGTTCAGAATAAACGTAGCCGTAAGCGCTACTTCTCCCCAGAAGTACTTTGGAAGTCCTGATGTCGGCAACATGGAGTTCATCATCTCTGTCAGTGACCTGTTCTTCCTTTCTGCTACACCATGTCACGACCCGTACCCGATGTAAGGATACTAGTCGGAAATAAAGCCCAGCCTACTCCGCAGAATCGGCGGTAGAACGCTGTCTAGATAGTCTATCTAAACTAATGAACCACCAATAATGATAGAATACTCAATCACAGAACTAAGATAGAATGAGCACGAAATCAGATAAGAATAGAATAGTCATCATACAACTCATAAGTTTAAAATAATACATCAATGAGTCTGAAGAGTAACAAAAATAAGCTGGAGACAATTCCAGTACAAAAGAATACTATCATACTACAAAGCTACACTCCAGGGTCAACTGTCTCAGTTGGAATAAGTCCCTCTTGAGCCAGGGTCTCCGAATCTAAACCCACAACATCCTGGGGTCCATAATAGGTAGGATACTCCTCAGTGTCATCTGAAAAAATATATCCAGTCAGGAAAGGAGCAGAGTACATCTCTAACAGCAGTTCTAATCCATGATAAAAACTATGTAACAGTAAATAGCTGTGGATAAACAAGATACACAAAATAGATACAAGAGATATATAAACAATAAGTAAATACTGGAAAGAAATACAATAATGAACAATATGCTAATGAAACAATAATACTAATGACTAAGTGTGTGAGTACTAGCTTAACATGTTATCGTCTTGGGCAAGATACAATGCGGCCTGGCTAATCATACGTGCGGTGCATGATCAACACTATTCGCTTACCAATACTTTATTCAATAGGGATTTGATCACATATCTATACTAATACTCCCCACCCCCAACTGGTATAATAGATCCAACCACGGTATGCTATGGTACTAGATTCCCCAAGAAGAGAGCGACTCCTCCCGAAAATCGGTGTCTGTACATGTACAAGATAACCAATAAAACAATACTTGCACCATATACACCATATACCAAGGAATAACATCTCATGACGAGATCCGGATATACCAATCCGTGTAACCATAGTGTCAAGAGAAACATGTATATCTACACTAGATACAACGAACATAGAGGATATCATAAATGAGAAACTATCAGAGAATGTACTCGCCTGAAGTCCAAAGAACAGTCTCATAGATGTCTGACTCGGTACCTCGAAGGCCTAGATATAGAATACCACATTAATACAAGGTCCCGGAAAGAGAACAAGTTAAACTAGTCAACTTCTAGGTCAATAAATCAATTCTAAGTCAAAAGTCAACTATGGTCAACTCTAAAGTCAACTAAAGTCAAACATGGTCAAACCAAGGTCATCCTCACAAGACATCTATATAAATAATATAGAAAATAAAATACAATAATTTAGGAATCAAAATTAGATCCCAATTGATACCCACACAAAGTATACTAATAATACAATATTATACACTCTAAATAATGTATATACAAACCAATATTTATACAAATAAAATAATATATTATTACTAGTATTATACCTCACAAAAATACCTATATATATACATATATATATACAAATATAATATATAATATATAAATTAAATCTGCCAAATCGTCACTGAAAACAGTGAGCTGAAAATATAATTTAAATAAAACAGCTTATAGTGACAGTCTCAACTGTCACAGAAAATCTGTCGCAGAAACTCTATATATAAACCACTGCTGACTCGGATCGCTGACAGTTAAAACTATCGCAGAAACTGTCGCGGAAACTGCTGCTTAATAAACCCGCCCACTGCATTTAATGACAGAACTGTCATTAAATGCTCTATTAATGCTACAGCGGCTGCTGTTTTAATGACAGGATTCTGTCACTAAATGCCCTGTCGCCAAAGCTATATATATATAATCTATATATTAATAACTATAAATCAATATAAATAAATATATATATATATATATACATATATAAAACAATTTAATAAATATATATACTTATATATATATACACATAAACTTACACAATTAAATACTAATAGTTACAAAACACATTGCACATATTAATGTACATATTTTAACATGGCTAGAAGCACACATAAAAATACATTCATTAATATACAAATAATTACATAATAATTATAAATAATATAATTACACATTTAAACACATAAATATATTTTATAAAACATTTATGTATAAATTATGTTATTAACATAAG
The DNA here is from genome assembly GCA_036927795.1 of Iris macrosiphon. NCBI lineage: Eukaryota > Viridiplantae > Streptophyta > Magnoliopsida > Asparagales > Iridaceae > Iris > Iris macrosiphon. The sequence continues at coordinate 142,564,678 of JAYESA010000016.1, forward strand.
TACATATATAATTGCATGCAAGAAAGCTACATACATATATTTATACACCATATTAGAACACATAGAAATATCTATAGATCTATACTACAATAAATACCATAATAAATACACTAAAATAATATATAATATCTATATATATTTACTAGTTATAAAAAAATAATTTAAAGCATAATTAATTAGATCTACACATAAACACACCAAATTGGAGAGTATCACACCGTATCCCACTAGATCTAGGATACGCATGTGACACGAGTCCAACACACAACCAATTGTACCCCAAGGACACAAATATGTCACAAATAATATTTATGAATAAATCAAAGTGTCAAAAGTAGATCTATGTGTCCGTGTCAAAATACGACATGTACAAAGCCCCGTGTCGGAGGAAAACCCCCCAAAATGACACGTATCACCAAATAGTTGGGATACGAACCACATGTACCCAAATATGGACACGACACAAGCCCCAAACATATAAGCACATGCCCAATTGATCTATAGGATCAATTGACACACACAACAAAATGTAAATTCGGAATTCCAACAAAATTGACACAAAAAGCACCATAACTTTCTCCATGGGTCTCCTATAAACACAAAACAAAGTCCTATGGGTAGTACATACATATGGGTTGATTTTACATAATTAAATCTCAGATTTAGAAACTATTTTAATGGAAAAAACTGAATTATACCTATTGGGAGATGGATTCCCAATGAAACCTCCAATTGAGATGAACTTGCTTCCAAATTGTAGATCCTTGCTCCTCTTTGTAGATCCTTGCTTCCTCCTTCTAGATCCTTGCTTCTCAACTTTCTAATGGTGAATTAGGAAAAATTTGGAATGAATTTGGTGGGGAATTGGAATGGGAATGGAGGGAATTTGGTAGTGGGAAATTCTAGATCTAGATTGGAAATGAGAATGAGAGGAGAGAGAAATTTCCCCCCTCTTTTAATAGGCCGGCTTTGCCCCTCTCCCAAGCAATTGTAAAATGTCCAATGTACCCCTTGGGGCCTCTCATGAAGAAATAATTAAGGAAGGAAGCTTCTAGTCTAATCACTTAATTAATTTAATCCATCTCCTTAACTATAGGCTTTCTAAATGGGCCAAATCTAACTATTTAATTCATGTTGGTCCATGGGACCAAACTACACTAGTTGGGTCTACTAAAATAAGTCCAAAATAATTAAATAATATCCAACAATAATTAAATATTACAACAAAAATTATTTACCATGCACAATATTTATTTAAATAGGAAAATTACTAAAATACCCTTTTTCCTAAAATGTGGTAGTGACAAGTCTACCCTCCTTAAAATAATTTCGTCCTCGAAATTTAAAGATGAAAACTACCCCCAGAAAAATCATAGAACAGAACTAAAGAATCACAATTAACTAATGAACAGAACATAACTAGAAAATACATACCTCAAGGTACAAACAAATATGGATAACGCTCTCGCATGTCATCATCTCTCTCCCAGGTAGACTCCCCCGGAGAGTGATGCCTCCATGCGACGCGTTCCAAAGGAATAGTCTGGTTCCTCAGCACCTTCTCTCTCCGATCCAAAATCTCAACTGGCTGCTCTGGATAGCTAAGAGTAGGGCCCACCTCTATCTCTGAGTAATCCAATACATGACTAGGATCTGCCACGTATCGTCTCAACTGCGACACATGAAACACGTTGTGCACTCCCTCCAATGCAGGTGGCAAGTCTAGTCTATAAGCAACTGCACCGACCCTCTCTAGAATAGTGAAAGGTCCGATGAATCGCGGACTAAGCTTTCCGCCTCCATCGAAGCGAATCGTGCCTCGTGTCGAAGAAATCCTTAGAAACACCAAACCACCCACCTAGAACAAAACACCATCTTAAGAACTTAATCTATAGCAAACAAGAACAAGCACAAACAAAATCTAAACTATACCTCGAACTCCAAAGGTCTCCGATGGCTATCGGCCCAATGCCGCTGTCTGTCCTGCGCCACTCGAAATCTGTCTCTGATCAACTGAACCTTTTCCGCTGTATCCACAACCATTTTTGGCCCAAGCAAAACTCTCTCTCCAACATCGTCCCAAGACAAAGGAGTACGACACCTCCGACCAATAGAGCTTCAAAGGTGACATCTCTATACTGGCCTGGTAACTGTTGTTGTAAGCAAACTCTACCAAATGGAGATGGTCCTCCCAAGAACCCCCGAAATCTAGTACACAAGTGCGCAACATATCCTCAAGAGTCTGGATAGTCCTATCTGACTGTCCATCTGTCTGGGGATGATATGCAGTACTGAACTTGAGCTGAGTGCCCAAACTCTCCTGCAAACTCCTCCAGAAATGAGAAGTGAAACGACTATCCCGATCTGAGACTATGCTGACGGGAACTCTATGTATCCTAACGATCTGCCTCACATACATCTCTGCCAGCTTCTCCGTAGACAAACCCACCTTAAAAGGCAAAAAGTGGGCCGACTTGGTCAACCTATCAACAATGACCCAAATCGCGTCTTTCCCTCCTGGAGATCGTGGAAGTTCGAACACAAAATCCATAGTAATGTGTTCCCACTTCCACTCTGGGATGGGTAATGGCTGAAGTAACCCTCCTGGCCTCTGCCTCTCGGCTTTCACCTGCTGGCACACCAAGCATCTGGATACAAACTGTGCCACTTCCCTCTTCATGCCATACCACCACACACTCTCTCGCATATCCCGATACACCTTGTTAGCACCTGGATGTATGGAATACTGAGAGCGATGCGCTTCCTGCAATACCTCCTCTCGCAACTCCCCACTAAGCACACACAATCTAACTCCATGCCTCAAACATCCATCCTCTGAAATAGTGAAATCATCCTCCAATCCTGCTCTCACCTGAGCTCTGATACTCCTCAAAGATACATCATCATACTGTGCTGCCTTAATCCTGTCCATCAAATTTGAGTGTATCTGCAATCCCCATATCTGCATAGCACACCCAGGAACAATCATCTCAATGCCCAAGCTCTCCAAGTCCTCCAACAAATATCGATCCTGCTTTAAGAACATAGCTACCGGATACCTGCTCAAAGCATCGGCAACTACATTGGCTTTCCTAGGATGATATTGCAAAGAGATATCAAAATCCTTCATCAGTTCCAACCACCGACGCTGCCTCATGTTCAACTCCTTCTGCGTGAAAATGTACTTCAAGCTTTTGTGGTCTGTGAAGATCTCCACATGCTCTCCGTACAAATAATGTTTCCACAACTTTAGAGCGAAGATGACAGCTGCCAACTCCAAATCATGGGTAGGATAGTTCTTTTCATGAGGACGCAATTGCCTGGATGCATAAGCAATCACTTTCCCATGCTGCTGAAGAACACAACCTAAACCCTTCCCCGATGCATCACTATAAATAGTGAAACCTCCGGACCCTGATGGAAACGTCAAAATAGGAGCAGACGTCAATCTCTTCTTCAACTCTTCAAAAGCAACCTGGCAATCCTCCGTCCAAACAAACTCCACATCCTTCCTTATGAGTCTGGTCATTGGCTCGGCAATCCTCGAAAAATCTTGCACAAACTTTCTGTAGTAGTCTGCCAATCCCAAGAAACTCCTGATCTCTGCTACCGAACTCGGAGTCTTCCAAGATTCCACTGCTGAAATCTTCTTCGGATCCACTGAAATACCATCACCAGTCACAACATGCCCCAAGAACTCCACCTTGTCCAAGAAAAACTCATACTTGGACAACTTCCCATATAACTTCTCCTTCCTCAGCACATCCAACACAATCCTCAAATGCTCCTCCGGTGTCCTTGAGTATATGAGTATGTCGTCGATGAACATCACCACGAACTTGTCAAGGTACTGGTGGAACACCTTGTTCATCAAGTTCATAAATACCGCTGGTGCATTAGTCAAACCAAACGGCATCACCATAAACTCGTACTGACCATACCGAGTTCTAAAAGCAGTCATCGGTATGTCCTCCGGCTTCACCTTCACCTGATGGTAGCCTGATCTCAAATCTATCTTAGAAAATACCTTCGCACCACTCAACTGATCAAACAGATCATCAATCTGTGGCAAAGGATACTTATTCTTGATAGTGAGATTATTCAAAGTCCTATAATCAATGCACATACGCACCGATCCATCCTTCTTCGGTACAAACAATACCGGGGCTCCCCATGGTGAAGAACTCGATCTGATAAACCCCTTATCCTGTAATTCGTCTACCTGCTTCTTCAACTCGACCAGCTCGCTGTTGTTTACTCTATAGACATGCTATGAAATTGGTTCTGCACCTGGCACCAAGTCTATAGAAAATTCAATATCTCGATCTGGTGGCAATCCTGGCAATTCCTTAGGAAACACATCCAAGAATTCTGCTATCACCGGATGCGGCAACTCCTTGTCTTCCACCATAGCTCCACAAATAATGCCTTCTCCTTGCTCCGTAGCTCCTCTAGCAAACTCGAACTCTGGCTCTCCTGGCGAACCAAACAAAACTCTTCCTCCTCTACAGTCTATGCTAGCACAGTACCTACTCAACCAATCCATTCCGAGTACAATATCGTAGCTCGGAAGTGGCATTACAAGTAGACACGCACTCAACTCCCGGCCTCCCAGAGTAACTCTCCGATCCTTGCAAATATCATTAACCAGGATAATGCCTCCCCCGGTCATGATCTTGCAAGTCCTAAGCAAAGATTCAGCTACCAAACCATGCTTCAGAGCAAAAGAAACAGATACAAAACTATGGGAAGCACCACTATCAAACAAAGCTAAAGCTGGAATGGAATCACGAAGAATAGAACATGCGATAACATCTCCGGTGGGTTCCTCCTCTTCGACGGTCATAGCAAACGCTCGTCCCTGTCGAGCACCTTCCTGCTGTTGATGCTGGATAAAACGCTGCTGCTGTGTCGGAAGCGGTCCCCTCGGCTGTGCTGCAGGTGGTCTCGTCTGTGTCCTCGGAGCTGGAGCTGCTCCCTGAACTGCACGACGAGGACACTCCCTTGATTGATGCCCTTCAGTACCACAATACAAACAAACTCCTAGCCTCCTCCTGCAAACTTCCCAGATGTGGCCGGACTTCTTGCAGAAGTTGCATGAAGCTTGCTGTAACTGTCTCTGCTGCTGAGGTGCCTAGTGAAAAGGCGCTCTAGCTGGAGTCTGGTTCTGCTGTGGCTGTTGGAAAGGTCTGAACTGGAAATGAGAACGTTTGGCAGATACTGCACTGCCGTTGGCCTCCAGAAAAGAATCACGGTCCCTCTTGGTCTTCAAACCCAGATCCCGCTCAACCTTGGGTGCCTCCGCAAGTATCTCCGAGTATGTCTCATAAAAAGACGGAATAAGAATCTTCACTTCCCAGTTTAGACCCTCTCGGAAATGAATAGCTCGAACCTCCGGCTCCTTCACCAAGTACTCTGCAAATCGGCTCAACCTACCGAACTCCGCAGCGTATTCCTCACAGACATGCTCCCCTGAATGAGACTCTCAAATTGTCTCCCCAAGTCAAGCCTGTCTATCCGAGCGAAAAACTTCTTCTTGAAAAGGTTCTTGAATACCTCCCAAGATTGTCCTACGTCAACCAGAACTGGCTCATTCCTGAACCAAGTGCGAGCGACGTCGAACAATTGAAGTCCTACCGCCTCAACCTTCAGATCTTCAGAAAGACGGGACACCCTCATAAGGCGCTCAATGTCCTCGAGCCAATCATCAGCATAGACGATGCCCTCCGTCCCTTTGAAAACCCTAGGCTCCAGTTTCTTGAAGTCCTGAATGTTGCCTGGCCGAAGCTGAGCAACTTGAGGAATAACCTGCTGCTGGATCGGAACTCCTCTCTCAACTACAGCACGAGCAAGCTGATGAGCACTCTCGATGCCCTGCCGTAGGACGTCGGTCTGCCTCTGATGTGCCTCTGACTGAGCCCTCTGTGCCTCGAGCATCTCACGAAACAGTGTAAACATCTGTGACGCCTCTGCTGGCATAGGAGGTGGAGGTGGAAGCCCCTCAGATATAGCTGGCATAGTCCTCTGAGTAGGTGGTGGACCTCCGAAAGCAGCTGGCACTCCAATCACCGGAGAAGTGACTGGTGCAGGCCCTCGGGATGTCGCAGACCTCTCAGAAGCTGCTATCCCCTGCTGTGATCTAGTCTTAGGCGGCATCCTGAGACAAAGCGAAAGAAAGAATCAATATGGCACAAGATGTAAGACATCAAGGAAAGGACAGTTTAAGGGATCAAGTATCAATGTCAAAGGAGAATAGTTGAATCAAAAGAATTTTCCTAGATGTGATTGAGTATCTCAGCCTATATCCTATATCCTATTGCAGGCTCGCAGTAGTATAACTAAGTTGTTGCACTACCACGACATCACATACTTTGTGAAGCTAGACCTGCATGGGCCACCACCAAAAATGTGTCACGACCCGTACCCGATGTAAGGATACTAGTCGGAAACAACGTCCAGCCTACGCCGCAGAATCGGCGGTAGAACGCTGTCTAGATAGTCTATCTAAACTAATGAACCACCAATAATGATAGAATACTCAATCACAGAACTAAGATAGAATGAGCACGAAATCAGATAAGAATAGAATAGTCATCATACAACTCATGAGTTTAAAATAATACATCAATGAGTCTGAAGAGTAACAAAAATAAGCTGGAGACAATTCCAGTACAAAAGAATACTATCATACTACAAAGCTACACTCCAGGGTCAACTGTCTCAGTTGGGATAAGTCTCTCTTGAGCCAGGGTCTCCGAATCTAAACCCACAACATCCTGGGGTCCATAATAGGTAGGGTACTCCTCAGTGTCATCTGGAAAAATATATCCAGTCAGGAAAGGAGCAGAGTACATCTCTAACAGCAGTTCTAATCCATGATAAAAACTATGTAACAATAAATAGTTGTGGATAAACAAAATGCACAAAATAGATACAAGAGATATATAGACAATAAGTAAATACTGGAAAGAAATACAATAATGAACAATATGCTAATGAAACAATAATACTAATGACTAAGTGTGTGAGTACTAGCTTAACATGTGATCGGCTTGGACAAGATACAATGCGGCCTGACTAATCATACGTGCGGTGCATGATCAACACTATTCGCTTACTAATACTTTATTCAATAGGGATTTGATCACATATCTATACTAATACTCCCCACCCCCAACTGGTATAATAGATCCAACCACGGTATGCTATGGCACTAGATTTCCCAAGAAGAGAGCGACTCCTCCCGAAAATCGGTGTCTGTACATGTACAAGATAACCAATGAAACAATACTTGCACCATATACACCATACACCAAGGAATAACATCTCATGACGAGATCCGGATATACCAATCCGTGTAACCATAGTGTCAAGAGAAACATGTATATCTACACTAGATACAACGAACATAGAGGATATCATAAATGAGAAACTATCAGAGAATGTACTCGCCTGAAGTCCAAAGAACAGTCTCACAGATGTCTGACTCGGTACCTCGAAGACCTAGATATAGAATACCACATTAATACAAGGTCCCGGAAAGAGAACAAGTCAAACTAGTCAACTTATAGGTCAATAAATCAATTCTAAGTCAAAAGTCAACTATGGTCAACTCTAAAGTCAACTAAAGTCAAATATGGTCAAACCAAGGTCATCCTCACAAGACATCTATATAAATAATATAGAAAATAAAATACAATAATTTAGGAATTAAAATTAGATCCCAATTGATACCCACACAAAGTATACTAATAATACAATATTATACACTCTAAATAATGTATATACAAACCAATATTTATACAAATAAAATAATATATTATTACTAGTATTATACCTCACAAAAATACCTATATATATACATATATATATATACAAATATAATATATAATATATAAATTAAATCTGCCAAATCGTCACTGAAAACAGTTTGCTGAAAATACAATTTAAATAAAACAGCTTATAGTGACAGTCTCAACTGTCACAGAAAATCTGTCGCAGAAACTCTATATATAAACCACTGCTGACTCGGATCGCTGACAGTTAAAACTATCGCAGAAACTGTCGCGGAAACTGCTGCTTAATAAACCCGCCCACTGCATTTAATGACAGAACTGTCATTAAATGCTCTATTAATGCTACAGCGGCTGCTGTTTTAATGACAGGATTCTGTCATTAAATGCCCTGTCGCCAAAGCTATATATATATAATCTATATATTAATAACTATAAATCAATATAAATATATATATATATATATATATATATATATATATATATATATATATATACATATATAAAACAATTTAATAAATATATATACTTATATATATATACACATAAACTTACACAATTAAATACTAATAGTTACAAAACACATTGCACATATTAATGTACATATTTTAACATGGCTAGAAGCACACATAAAAATACATTCATTAATATACAAATAATTACATAATAATTATAAATAATATAATTACACATTTAAACACATAAATATATTTTATAAAATATTTATGTATAAATTATGTTATTAACATAAGTACATATATAATTGCATGCAAGAAAGCTACATACATATATTTATACACCACATTAGAACACATAGAAATATCTATAGATCTATACTACAATAAATACCATAATAAATACACTAAAATAATATATAATATCTATATATATTTACTAGTTATAAATAAAGAATTTAAAGCATAATTAATTAGATCTACACATAAACACACCAAATTGGAGAGTATCACACCGTATCCCACTAGATCTAGGATACGCATGTGACACGAGTCCAACACACAATCAATTGTACCCCGAAGGACACAAACATGTCACAAATAATATTTATGAATAAATCAAAGTGTCAAAAGTAGATCTATGTGTCCGTGTCAAAATACGACATGTACAAAGCCCCGTGTCGGAGGAAAACCCCCCAAAATGACACGTATCACCAAATAGTTGGGATACGAACCACATGTACCCAAATATGGACACGACACAAGCCCCAAACATATAAGCACATGCCCAATTGATCTATAGGATCAATTGACACACACAACAAAATGTAAATTCGGAATTCCAACAAAATTGACACAAAAAGTACCATAACTTTCTCCATGGATCTCCTATGAACACAAAACAAAGTCCTATGGGTAGTACATACATATGGGTTGATTTTACATGATTAAATCTCAGATTTAGAAGCTATTTTAATGGAAAAAACTGAATTATACCTATTGGGAGATGGATTCCCAATGAAACCTCCAATTGAGATGAACTTGCTTCCAAATTGTAGATCCTTGCTCCTCTTTGTAGATCCTTGCTTCCTCCTTCTAGATCCTTGCTTCTCAACTTTCTAATGGTGAATTGGAAAGAATTTGAAATAAATTTGGTGGAGAATTGGAATGGGAATGGAGGGAATTTGGTAGTGGAAAATTCTAGATCTAGATTGGAAATGAGAATGAGAGGAGAGAGAAATTTTTTCCCTCTTTTAATAGGCCGGCTTTGCCCCTCTCCCAAGCAATTGTAAAATGTCCAATGTACCCCTTGGGGCCTCTCATGAAGAAATAATTAAGGAAGGAAGCTTCTAGTCTAATCACTTAATTAATTTAATCCATCTCCTTAACTATGGGCTTTCTAAATGGGCCAAATCTAACTATTTAATTCATGTTGGTCCATGGGTCCAAACTATACTAGTTGGGTCTACTAAAATAAGTCCAAAATAATTAAATAACATCCAACAATAATTAAATAATACAACAAAAATTATTTACCATGCACAATATTTATTTAAATAGGAAAATTACTAAAATACCCTTTTTCCTAAAATGTGGTAGTGACACACCATTACATTGGAGAGAATATAGAGCATTCGTTTCATTGACAATTCCATACTTTTTGTAGAACGATGCAAATTCTAATGAACGATATTCTCCGCATCGATCTCTTCTGAGTCTTTTGAGTTGTTGACTGGTTTGACGTTCTTTTTCAGCCTTGAAGTCCTTGAACTTCTCGAACGCTTCATCTTTCAACTTGAGAAGATATACGAATGCGTACTTCAAAAAATCGTCAATAAAATAATAAAATACTTTATTTCAATTTTTGTGGAGAATTTTTTGAAGTCACAGATATCTGAGTGTACCAACTCCAGAAGATATGTGCTTCGGTTCACTCTTCTGAACGGCTTCCTAACGATCTTCGTCTGCGTACAGACTTCACATTTCTCCACCTCCTTACCCCCACATATGAAGATAAATCCTAGACTAGATATCTTGTTAATACTTTTACAATGCACATGTCCTAGTCTATTAGGCCATAACTCAAGAGAATAACCAGAAGTAGAGACTGTACTGATACAAACAAAAGGAGTTACAAGCTACAGTTTAAACATCCCTTCAGTACAGAAAGCTTTTTTGAAGTATGTTCCTTTGTAGGACACCACCATCCGACCGGTATTGATATCCATCCACAGGCCCGTCTTGCACAACAGACTCACATAAACCAGATTCTTGGTGATCATTGGTACGTTCTTCACATTCTCCAGTATAAGTGACTTTCTAGAAGTCAGCTTCAGCACTACCATCCCGATCTCCAGTACTGTAACTTGAGACTTATCTGCCATCGAGACTTTCTTAGAGGCATGCTTGTACTTGACGAATAGCTCCTTCTTAGAGCACACATGGCAAGATGCACCAGTGTCCACTAGTCAGGGTCCACGCCATGTGACTCAACCTGCGCAGTCATAGCAACTAGGTGAAACTCACATTGCTCTTTCGGTTTATGCTTCGACCTGTAGTCGCTCGTACAGTGACCCTTCTTACCACAGCTGTAGCATGTCACATCAGTCTTCGACTTTGGCTTGAACTGAACTGACTTCACCTTCAGCGGGTTGAAGTCCTTTTTCTTCTTTTTGTAGGAAAACTTATGCTTTCCTTTAGACTAACTAGCATGTACCATATTGGCCTTAGCCAACTGCTTGGACAAGGAGTCTAACTTCAGTTGCCCTCTGGCTTCATCTTCAATGTGAATTCAGTAAAGAAGATCTTCGAGCTGGATCTTCATCTTTTTATGGTATATGTCAGTCTTGAAACTGATCTAGCCTGGAGAAAGTTTGGTGACAATAGCCCCCACCATAAATTTGTCTTTCTGCTTCATGCCCTCTTCCTCCAGTTTCTGCTGCATCTTCAAAAGTTCCTTAATTTGTGGTAACATCACCTTCTCGTCCTCAAATTGCAAAGTGAAGAACTTCTCGACGAGATAAATTTTAGACATTTTTTTTTCAGTTTTATAGTGCTTCTCAGGAGATTCCCAGGCATCTCTTGCCTTCTCCTTCTTGCTATGAAACTCTGCCATCGAGTCGTCCATAGCATTGAGAATCAAAAACCTGTAGATGTCGTTGTCTTCCTTCCACTTGGAGTGCGCGTCCTGCACCACACCAACTGCAAGATCTCCTCCATCTTCCGGAATGGTAGGTTCAGGATCAACCAACACATAAGCAACTTTAACAAGACAAAGATTCAAGGAGATCTTCCTCTTCCAAATATTGTAGTATTCGCCATCAAACTTCTCAAGCTTGTGAAAGCTAGTATCGAGAAGGTTTGAGCGGTTGTCCATTCTAACTCGGATCTTGGTCACCTTCGGATCACTAGAATTTTTTTTTTGGAAGGATGTTAACTGCTGTCGCAGGTCTTGCTGGTGCTCTCGATTTTTCTCTCTCTCTCAATTTTTTTTCAACTAACCAAATGAAAGAGGAGAGCCACTATTTAAAGAGGATTTCAGCTCCCATGCGGCCTAAAAAAAATTAGGCCGCATGCACAGAGCAGATAGCGCCGTCAAGCGCCAAAAGCTGCTGCCGCGTGGCACAGAGAGCCACGAGCCGCCTACGTTGTACTGCACAGAGCAGACTGCGCCACCAGGAGCCAAAATCTACAGCCGTGTGGCACAGAGAACCATGTGCCGCATGCGCCGCATCGAGCTGCCAACAGCGGTCCATGTCCCCTCCACACTTGACTCGCTCAAGCTAATTTACTGGCCGCATAGTGGCCGTACAGCTCTAGGCCGCAAGGCCCCTGGCCGCATCCTGGCCGCATGCGCACCTGGGCTGCATGAGCACCTGGCCGCATGCGTAGTGTGCCAACAAAGCGCCACTTTGTGCCCTTGAGTCCGAGTCCGAGTCGCGTAGCTCCTAAGGAAAACTTTCCAAAGGTGGTGACAATATAAATATTGTCATAATGGGGTTCACACTTAATCCCTCTAGAAAAATCAACACTCGTGGGCCACCACCCCATGTGTATATACCAATACTAAGAAAAGCTATATATTGAGATATCGCATTGGTGATTTTTCAATGTTGGACTAAAACTCCAAAAACAAAGTAAAAAAACACCAACAGAATGATAGTGCTGTTATAATATCTTGTTTTGATTTTCAATAATATTTAACTTCTTCCCAAAAAAAAAAATATGAAAAAAAAAATGTTGTAACCTTTTCATATGGAATGTATCAATCGACGTCTTCCAATGGCCTATCTTTCGACACCAATGCCTTGGCAGCATGTTGCTCTCTTGAGTAGTCACCAAGGATTCATTCTTCCTTTCCCCATCCTAGAGCTGAGGCTGTTATTGCTCTCAGTTTCACATATTGCTTTCAATCAATTCGGATCATTATATGTTCTTTGTTAGGTTTTCTTCCGAGGCTTCCCTTGTACTAAAGATGAGAGCACTTAATTGTTCCCAAAGAAATGGACAGCTCCAAAATTTATGAGGGTAGGGCCTCAAAGATATAGCTCCATCATTGAATTCACCTTAGTTATATCTTAGAATTAGTCAAAGAAAAATGATATTTGGCCCACGTGTGAACTTCTAATTAGTCTTTCTTATTTGCTTGGGAGCCCACCACCAAAAATTTTACCAGCTAGAAGACTGACACGTGACCTGCGACCACTGACTGCGATCACGAACAGCAGACCATGTAGCAGCATCCTTAGTCAAAAGCATATAGCTAGAAAATTATAGTTTTCATTTGAACAAATTTTTCGGACACTTAAGTGCTCAATGAGATGTGACACTTGTCGAAAAAAGATGGTCATTGACATATTTTCTGAACACAATATGAAGGTGATGAATTTCTGTCAAGGTTAGTATAGTATGATTTCTAAAGCATGTATCCCTTTCATTTGGGATACACACCTCCTTTTCATTTACCTAATACCAAAATATATAATCTGACTCTTGAAGAACCTATTCTTTTTTTCTTTCTTAAATTGTACTCCCTCTTTAAGGTGTATTGGTACCAATCCAAGTAGTAGATATCCATGAGGAAGTAAAGTTTTGATATCTGCATCAATCAAGCTAGAACTAATACATGGTCATAGGTTGGCTTCATGTGTACGACCTTGATTGCATAATTAACTTGGATTGAAGAGTCTATGGCATGGAAACTTGTGTTGGAGTGGATGAGGTTCTCAACCTATGTGGAAAATATTTCGGAGTGCGACGAGCGACATCCGTGTGTCGGAAAAGTTCGAAAAGTACACCGAGCGTCGTGTATTGGAACATTTATGATAAGCAAATATTATATTGGATTTCCATCTTTGACTTTAATTATATATTTATGATTTGATCTTTCATATATTAACTTTCCATATAATTGAATTTTTAATTTATGGTAAACTAATTTATGATTTGATTTCCATTAAATATATGATTGAATGTAATTGGATTTCCATAAATATTTTTGGCTTCCATATATAGATTTTCATATGGAAACCCTAATTCATGCAATAGTTTATATAAAGGCTCATGCAATATACAACAACAAGAAAAAGAAAATAAGAGAGAAAAAAGGTAGCAAGGGTGCCATTGCAACTTTGGAGAGGAGAAAGAAGGATTGGAGGCCATTTCGGAAAATGAGATCAATTTTGGGTATTTTTATTGTCTTTTTTTTTCGTGGTTGTAATCTATTTTATGTTCCAAAGAGTTGCGGTGATCCATGTTGGATCGGTGAGGAGCTTGTAGAGGGTGTAATCTCTTTATTCCATTAGTGGAGGTTATTCAGGGTTGGACTCCGATCGTCCCGTGGTTTTTTTCATCTGGATTTTTTACGTAAAAATCTCTGTGTCTGCGATTTGTGTTTGGTATTTTTTAGTTTGTGTGATTTGCTCGGTTCTCTCGCAGGTACTCTCTGGTTTGGGAAACGGTTTTCGCGTTTCGTTCCCAACAGTGTGGTATCAGAGCCAGGTTCTGGAATTTCAGAAGGGTGTCAGGAGTTGACAGAAAAACCAGAGAGTGTAATGTCCCGCAACCACATGGTGCATTATGCTGAGTTAGATCGAATGAGGCAATAGCTGGTTACATTTCGATTTATGGAATTTGGAAGCAAGTATTGATTTGAGTTGATTTCATGTGCAGATCGCAAGCGGAGTTTGATGGAATCAGGTGTTCGTTCAGAGCAGTATTGTGATAGCTGGATTGGAGCGATAATGTCGTCTTTCTTAGTCCGATCGGTCAGATAATTTGGAGAGCACGACCTGCTCGCATGGTCATACCAATTGAGTAGATCGCGCTTTGTATCGGACCATGGTTTCAAGCGATTGGCCGTATCGGCAAAGACAAAGTGCTAGCGGAATCAGACTTGGTGAGTGGGCTCTGTCCCTTCTCCTCTACTCCTTTATGCCTAATAATATGGAACATACGTAATGGCTTGGACACTTAGACTGGAACTTGGAAATTACTACACTGTGGCATGCATAGAGTGTGCGTCGTTTGGTTGGATATGATTTGTGGCTTGAGTTGGTTTTGCATTGGGTAGTTGGAGTTTGAGTTCGATTTATGTATGAGCAGTTAGAACTTGAGTAAATCATCTTGGTTGGAATATCGATGCACTTTAGGCGGACGAGCGAGCGTACATCCGTGCACGAGTATTAGTTGGGCTCTTTGTCAAGCAAAGCGTGCAGTTGTGGTTCAAAATCGGACAACTGCATCGGTGAGGGCATTGTGCCACAGTTGGGGCATTATGTCACGGGATTTTCTGAGCGAGGAGTGTTGCACCAATTGAAGCATTGTGTCGAAGCGACATAGTGCCTATGGGGATAATTTGAGATGGTGCCTTGGGCTATTGTTGGAGAATGGTTATGGATAGTTGGTTGGGTTGAGGTTAGAATAGTTTGGTGGGACGAGAAGGCTCGATTCTCTCGTCATACCTACTTGGTGTTTGCATCGGTCACAGACAACCTGTTGCGCACAAGGTTTGGTTTTCTCGAACGGGATAGGCTCCGGGGTACCGGGACCGTTCGGCCATGGAGGAGACAATGGTAACATGCCTTGGGCGCAGTGCCGGTAGTTCGATACAACCAGGCGGGCTAGGTACTCAGCGCTGGATCGGGTAGAACTACAGTTGATTAGTCCTTTATGGCTTGACCAGTGACTTCATATAGATAAGAGTTGGTTTGCTTTCGTTTAGTTTGTGCTTTTCGTGTAGGCGGCGACCACCTTGCCTGGGGCAAGTATGTGCATATCGATGATTTGATTAGTAAGGCTTGGATTATGGCATGGTTTGAGGATGGATATTGAGGCTTGGATTATGGTTCGATAGGTTCACGCGTTGCTTGGGTTTTAGCAGGACGGTTTGCATGCTAGTTTCCTTTGAGTTGGATATATCTGCTTGTATATTTGCTTGAGTCGAATGCTTGTATGTTTAACCTGCTTTACAATTTTTCTTAACATGTCATACCTCTGCCATAAAATGAATCTAGGATTCAAGTAGAAAGATCACCATATAACTGTTTGCATTCACTATCTATTTAGTGTCGGTTTAGACGAGTGGGTTATCCCGCTCACCAGTACAGTTGTGTACTGACCCACGTTTGTGGACATTATTTCAGGTACGCGGGTGTAATAGTACTGCTTGGATATACGGGACATGATGTATGAACGGTAAGTACCTTTGTGGGCAAGAGAAAGATCAAGAGTGTTCCATCGCCTTTCAGGTAATCTCCTTTGTGGCATTTTTATTTGGACCCTATCGAGAGCTTCACTGTGTATACTCTGATGTGTGCTTGGTACAAAATACTTGACTTTTACTGCAACTTGGTCGTTTCGATGATAACCTTGATGTTTGACATCATCGCCTTATGCGAGCGCAACTCCAGACTCGCACTGTATCACGTCCCGATGAGAACGATTGTCCTGCGGGAGCGCTGCAACATGGTGATTCACGTTCAACGGGGACGATCGAGGGTGCGGGAGATTAGGGCATGACAGGGAGGAGAGATGGACGTGAAGCTGGTGCACATGATAAACCTGAATAGTCCCAACTATCACTACTGGAGAAGCAAGATGAAGGATCTGCTATTTGTCAAAAAGCTGCATCTGCCGGTATTTGCTTCCGAGAGGCCCAGTGACAAATTCGAAGAGGACTGAAAGTTCGAGCATATACATATATGTGGGTACATCAGGAAGTTCGTTGACGAGAATGTGTACAACCACGTTGCTAGTATTGAGCACACGAGGACACTTTGGGATAACCTAGAAGCTTTGTATGCGAAGAAGATCTAGGTAAATAAATTATTTCTGATCCAGATGATGATGGGTCTGCGGTACAAAGATGGGGCATCCATTACGGATCATTTGAGTGAGTTCCAGGGCATGGTTGACCATCTATCCTCGATGGTAGTCAAGTTCGATGACTAGGTTCAGGGACTATGGCTGTTGTATACATTGCCAGACTCGTGGGAGACCGTACGAGTGTTTATAATGCTTATGCTCCGGAAGGCGTGGCCAGTCTGGAGTTTTCTAAGAGCAGGGTACTGAATGAAGAGATGCGGAGACGTTCTCAGGCCACTTCATCTATATCCCACTCAGAGGCGCTTGTTTTAGAGAGCCGCGGAAGGGGTAAAAGCAGGGGTCCA
The DNA here is from genome assembly GCA_036927795.1 of Iris macrosiphon. Lineage (NCBI taxonomy): Eukaryota > Viridiplantae > Streptophyta > Magnoliopsida > Asparagales > Iridaceae > Iris > Iris macrosiphon. The sequence goes on from JAYESA010000016.1 coordinate 142,581,595, forward strand.
AGCGGTGGCAGGGACAAAAGCAGGGGAAGGTCCAAGAGTTGGTACGAGGACTCGGAGTGTTACCATTGTAGCAAGAAGGGCCACATCAAGCGGAACTGTTTCGCTTAGAAGAGAGAGAAGAAGGGCAACAAGGTAATGCAGGACGAGAAGACTATAGCGGCGGCCTCGATACATGGAGGCGATCTGATCATTGTAGGTGATGAGGTAGTTATGAACCTCGTCTGCGATGACAACTCTTGGCTGGTGGACTCAGGAGCTTCAGCGCATGTATCTCACAACAGTGAACTATTTGCTACTTACACAACCGACGATTGTGAAGTATTGAAGATGGAAAATGGAGATGTGTCGAAGGCAGTTGCCATTGGAGATGTGCATTTGAGGACAAAAATGGGTGCAATTTTTGTTCTGAAAGATGTCCGTCATGTCCCTGATATCCGTTTCAACCTAGTGTCGGTTGGAAGGTTGGATGATGAGAGTCTCTTTAATCTCTTCGGGAACAGTCAGTGGAAGCTTTCTAGAGGTTCGATAGTGATTGTCGGAGGAAGCAAGAGATCTGGACTCTATTATATGGAAGAGAGCGCACAAAGGGCACGTGAGGTGAACGCAACTACTGATGCGTCTACCGAGTTGTGGCACAGACGGCTTAGCCATATCAGCGAGATGGGGCTGAGCTACTTGGTGAACAGGAAGATGATTCCAGGGCAAAAATCTATAAAATTAGAGAGGTGCACACACTGTTTGGTGGAAAAGCAAAATATGGTGTCTTTCCAAAGTCACCCAAGTTCAAGGAAGCCGGCGTTGCTCGAGTTGATACACTCGGATGTCTGCAGTCCTGTGAAGGTAAAATTCATTGGTGGCGCCTCTTACTTTGTAACTTTTATTGATGATTGTTCCAGAAAGGTTTGGGTCTATGCCTTAAAGACCAAGGATTAGGTGTTGCCTACTTTCAAGAAGTTTTAGGCCTCCATTGAAAGGAAAACGGACAAGAAGCTGCTATGTGTTCGGTTGGACAATGGCGGCAAATATATCGGTCCCTTTGATGCATACTGCAAAGAGCATGGGATACAACACCAGAAGACTCCACCAAAGATACCTTAGCTCAATGATGTAGCGGAGCGGATGAACATGACGCTGATGGAGAGGGTATGGTGTTTGCTATTAGAAGCAAACTTGTCGGACAGCTATTAGGGTGAGGCTCTTTACACAGCTGCTTATATTATTAATTTATCTCCTAGTGCTCCTTTGTAGGATGATGTGCCTGAAAAATATGGTTCGACAAAGAGACGTCATACAATCACCTGCGAGTGTTTGGTTGCAAGGCCTTCATGTATGTACCGAAGGATGAGAGATCCAAACTTGAGCCGAAGACGAGACGGTGCGTCTTTGTCGGTTATGGTCGGAATGAATTTGGCTATAGACTCTACGACCCAATGGGGCAAAATCTCTACAGAAGCAGGGACGTGGTATTCGTTGAGGATCATACCATTACCAACACTCAGGATTCCGAGATGCCTTCTGAGGTTAAAAAATTGCCTGAGTTAGAGTCATTTCGCTTCGAGCAGTTTCCAGAGGACATCGCAGAGGATCCAGTTATAGGGGAGCCAGTACATGAAGTTGCTCCCAACCTTGACCATCAGCCTGCTGATGGTGGTCAGGGTGATCTTCAGGAGGATGAGCATGCCGAGGAGACAGTTCCTGAGGAGGAGGTTGTTGGTATACAACCAGCACCAGTGGTTCCATTGAGGATAAGGAATAGAGAGCGTCGACCATCTGCGAGATACTCACCAGGTGATTATGTGCTACTGACAGACGGTGGAGAACCCGAAAGTTTCGCAGAGGCTATGGAAGAAGAACACATGTAGGAGTGGATGGAGGCCATGCAGGAGGAGATGAGTTTCTTGGAGGCCAACTCTACTTATGATTTGGTGCGGTTGCCAAAGGGTAAGAAGGCTTTGAAGAATCGATGGGTGTTCAGAGTAAAGCAGACAGATGATGCTACTTGCCCTCGATACAAAGTGAGGCTGGTAGTTAAAGGCTACGGTCAACTAAAATACGTAGATTATGATAAAAAAAATTCGTCAGTCGTCAAGCAGTCATCTATTTGGGTTGTATGCTATGGTGTGTACGAGGCCAGACATCGCTCACGCAGTTGGAACAATTAGCAGGTATACTTCAAATCCTGGAAGGGTATATTAGAGTGGGGTCAAGTGGATTCTACGATATCTCCAGGGCACTGCCGATTGGAGACTTTTCTTTTGTGGTGATGAGCCAAAGCTGGTTGGGTATACCGACGCTGATGTGGCTGGAGATGTAGACACGAGACGTTCGACTTCGGGCTATGTGATGATGTTTGCTGGAGGAGCAGTATCGTGGCAGTCACGGTTGCAGAAGTGTGTTGTCTTATCGATGACAGAGGCGGAGTACATTGCGGCGACAGAGGCTTGCAAGGAGTTGTTGTGGATGAAAAAGCTGTTACAGGAAATTGGTCTAAAGCAAGAGCAGTATCATTTGCTTTGCGATAGTCAGAGTGCTATTCACCTTGTGAAGAACCAGATATTTCATATCTGGTCCAAGCACATTGAGACCTGGTATCATTGGATACGAGATGTTGTGGAAAAGAACGAAGCGGCGCTTGAGAAGGTTCATACAGATGACAATGGAGCGGACATGTTCACAAAGATTCTTCCAAGGAAAAAGTTCAGTACTGTAGGCGGATCGTCGGAATGACGATCCTCTCCACATAGTTGTGAATGGGGAGATTTGTTGGAGTGGGTGAGGTTCCCAACCTATGTGGAGATACCCCGGAGTACGACGAGCGACATCCGTGTGTCGGAAAAGCTCGAAAAGTGTATCGAGCGTCGTGTATTGGAACATTTATGGTAAGCAAATATTATATTAAATTTTTATCTTTGACTTTAATTATATATTTATGATTAGATCTTTCATATATTAAATTTCGATATAATTGGATTTTCAATTTATGGTAAGCTAATTTATGATTTGATTTCCATTAAATATATGATTGAATGTATTTGAATTTCCATAAATATTTTTGGCTTCCATATATATATTTCCATATGGAAATCCTAATTCATGCAAGGGTTTATATAAAGGCCCATACAATATACAACAAGAAGAGAAAAAAAATGGAACAATAGTGCCATTACAACTTTGGAGAGGAGAAATAATGATTGGAGGCCGTTTCGGAGAAGGAGATCAATTTGAGGTATTTCTCATTGTCTTTTTTCTTCGTGATTGTAATCTATTTTCTGTTTCAAAGAGTTGCGGTCATCCGTATTGGATCGGTGAGGAGCTTGTAGAGGGTGTAATCTCTTTATTCCATTAGTGGAGGTTCTTCAGGGATAATCCGATCGTCCCGTGATTTTTTTCATCTGAATTTTTTACGTAAAAATTTATGTGTGCGATTTGTGTTTGGTATTTTTTGATTTGTACGTTTTGTTCGGTTCTCTCGCATGCACTCTCTGAGTTGGAAAACGATATTCGCGTTTCATTCCGAACAACTTGAGGCTTCTTATAAGAATAAATTGCTTTTCCTCAAGAAATGGTGGAGGAAAATAATATAGGTAGGAGAATGTACGCTGATAGGTGTGGTTGGTATGCTTGGAAGGGACATTAGCTCTTTTGGTTACCATGTAGTCCTCGTACCAATTCAGAAGTTTAGGTAACGTCCATATTCAGAAACCCCTAACGTTAACCTTATTCCTAGATATTTCGCCCCCTAGCTTATATAACTTTGCTTTAAACTAACTAAATTACTACAACACGAATGGCAAAATCTAATGTATTGTTCCCAAATATTGGCATCTCGTTCAAGCCTTCTCCTATACTATTGAGGTTGGTTATAGAGTATAAAAAGTTACATATATAAAAGAATTGACAAAGAAATTATGATCAGTTATCGACCTACATCAATCTTATATGCACGTTGGTGTCGAGTTCCTCACTAAGGTAGATACGAGCACAACGACATGCCATACCTCGATCATGAGGCCACTTGACTGGGATGTACACCTACCTTTTGGTTACATAATTTAAGTTCAATCCAACAAGGATCATCGTCAAAGTTATCATAGAATATTACAACAAAGATTAATATGATAAAATTTGTTATAGCGAATTGCATTGATTTTTATGACACACTAAGTCATATAGATCTAGTGGGAAAAAAATGACATTTCCGGCAAGTACACTTTTGCATTGAGCAAAAACAACGCTGCTATATTGTGTCCGCAGAAGTGGCCTACAGTTTTGATCCGTCCATCACGTGTCGACGTTCCTAATTAGTTGTAGCTTTAGCTTAAACTATTTCTTGTGAAGATGGATGTAGGAAATGATTGGTGGTCTGCACTTTGGACTAATTCCCACATATGCTCTACAATTGGATGAACAGCTCAACTAGATGCAAACCTAAGTACGGAAACAGTTAGGTCTGTTAAAACATATATATGTAGTACACATCAACTTGGTGGGTGTGCAGTTTGGACTTAACACCTTGACTCATCAGGAAAAGCATTAGGTTATGCAGATATGAACAAGTCTTATGTGTGTGTGAGGAGTGTGTTGGTTGGATGTGGACTTTTATTGTCCATGATTAGTTAACTGTAATTGAATTATTATAACTGTGACAAACTTCCTATATAGCAGTAAGTACATATAGTTTTTTTGTATAAGAAAGGAAAAGTTAATTCTAAAAATTAAGTTTAGGGTTTTGGCACCTATAAAATATGTTTAAATATTGGTGATCAAGTGGAGAGGTGAAGAAAGGGACCTTGCAAAGATGACTGCTGGAAAAAATATCTTCCATGTCTCAGGAAGACTTACATGGCAATATATTTATCAAACCTAACTTACAGGCACCCTCTCTATTTATTTCCTTTCTAAGTTTTAGTTTCCTAGTGAGGGGTTAGGCCAACAGTAAAACCAGAGTTTGTTAGCTTAGAAACAAAAAACAAAAGAATTGAGACATAAAGTAGTGTTGTTCTTGTTGACCATGATATATATATATATATGAAAAAAAGGGATATAAACCATATATTTATATTTCTACATGAACCAATGCACATGTAGACCAATAGAAATGGAGTGTACTAATACACATAAATGCACATGGAATGTAAAAATTCGTTCATATAGGTCCACATGTGCATAGGCTCATATAGGAATATGAGCCTATGACTCATATCACCCCCCCCCCCCCCACTATCACTGAACTACTTCTTAAGGAATATATATATATATATAATCCTAAGGAATATATATATATATATATATATAAACGATTATTATATAAATGCCAAATGTACCACCCCCAGCCTGCAACGGGGAACAACAAAATGAAAAGAGGACAACAACTCCTCACAAAAACCCCAAAAACAAATCCAAACTAAAGGATGGCCAAGAGGCCTATGAACAAGTACTGTGCAAGGAACTGCGGCTATGAAGAACTGCCTTGAGTTCTCACTGACAAGCTGACGTATTCACATGGTGACAAGGGAGTGTGGTTGCGCCCCCTAAAAACATTATCCCATATTTTTTCTCTCCCTACAATATAAATTCATAAAGTAATCTTCCAAATTTCAGATTTAAAAACGAAATCATTGAAAAAAAAAAAATATTAATTTTTAATTTACAATCCTCATTACACATTTATAGTTACTATACAATTAACATAGTATTAGAGTAATCCGAGTCTAAATTATTTGACACGCATTTTAAGTTAATTAAAAAAATATGCCATGGTGAAGCTTCAGCTTTATGTTCAAAATTGGTATTCATCTGCATAGACAACGTATTAGAATAATATTAAAATTTACAATAAATTTATATTTTTGGTGTATTAATAGGGACTTTAACATATACCACCACTACTACTACTACTTTTATATGTATTTTGCTACCCTTACCTTGAGTTACCCTTTTGCAACACATATATACTTTTCGTCTTCTTGAGGTGGGTGTCCCATTTGAAGGAAGTGGGTTAGACATCTTTATTCATTGAGACACAGTTCGAAATAGTAAACTTTCAGCCAAGCAATTTATGAAGAACATCGTTAAGTACGAGGAGAGGAAAAGAAAAAACATGATTGTTTTTTTTTTTTTTACTGTTTTTAAGGACAAAAAGTCCAAAATTAGTCGCATGCTTATAATAAGGTCGTATTTAAGTGTTACGTGTTAAAGCGTCGAGGACCTTTAATTTCATGGTAGCAATACTCCACACAATGACAGGTTAGCAACTTACGGAGTGGTGATATACTTGAACGTCTTTTAAGTACAAATTAGCTAACCTCTCCTATATTTTATATTTATTACATTAAAAAAAAAAAAATACACGGATCTTCTCTATCCTTCGTGTTTTAAGAATAATTAGTGTAACAATTCTTTAAGTACATAAAACATAAAAAAATAACAGAAATGTTAGTGTAATTATTTTTTCAAAATAAAAAAAATTCATGTAATAAATATAAAATATAGGAGAGACTACTGTAAATAACTCATATATTTACATATTTAATATACAATAGGTCTCGTTTGGTTTGCGAAATCATGACCTTGGGAATGTAAAGTAATTCATTTCCTATATATGTTATATGTTATTAAAAAAAAGGAGAAAGGTAAAATGATCCCAAAGAAAAAAAAAACAGAAAAAAAATGGTTCCCCCCATCCACCAAAGGATTCATTTTTCCACCTTAATAATTCACTTTTCCTTCCAATTTCTTTAATTTTTTCAAACAACAACAACAAAAAAAAATTCCATAAAAATTACAAAATTTTAAAATAGAAAAGAGTAAGGAATTGATTTCTCTCATTTCCTTTCCTTTCCTAAATGAATAATGTTATTTGCACCTTCAAATTGTCCCTCCAATCTATTCCTCCTTACGTGGCAGCTGACGTGGATGTTAATGTGGCAGCTGACATGAATTTAAATTTAAATTAATTTTAATATTTAAATTCACATTAAAATTAATATTAACATTAATATTAATATTAATTTAAATATTAACATTAATATTAACATTAAAAATTTTGGGTCTAAAATTTGTCACGTCTGTTGTCATGTTAGATATCGTATAATATTATTTAATATGTCACATCAGCTGTCACCTAAGAAGGATTACATTTGGAGAAACAATTTATAGGTGCAAATAGCATTACTCTTCCTAAATAGGCCTAACAGCAAACACTCTCTTCATGATATATACATACCTAAACATATGTCACACAAAATAACATAACATGCAAATGAAGTATATACGCGATCGAGAGATGGGTTGGTTCTAAGTAGACGTTGTAGGTTTGAAACACATTACACATAGATGTTGAAAGCAGAACTGAATTCATCCCACCAAGCAACTCTCTCTCTCTCTCTCTCTCTCTCACAGAAAAAAGTAGAAATGAATTAAACAAACTCCACTAGTTAGCCCACATGTAACATCAACGGTGTAACGATGTCTTCCCCTTCTCTTTTCTCTCTCCATTATTAGCTATAAGAGATCATCTGTTATTCTTAGCATGTTCCTTGACCTTTGTCTTCCTCCTCCGTACGTATATATGACTCTATATACATAACATCCTTAATTCTCCCATCCTCTCTCTCTCTCTCTCTCTCTATATATATAGACTACTTCTCTGTGAAAAAATATCGATACTCTTGATCTTGAGATCAGATATGTGCACTAGAGGCCACTGGCGGCCGGCCGAAGACGAGAAGCTCCGGGAGTTGGTAGCTCGCTACGGCCCCCACAACTGGAACGCGATCGCCGAGAAGCTTCAAGGAAGATCAGGTTGCATATATGCAACTCTAGCCGGCCCCGAATATTAAGTTTGGAAGCCTAATTGATTGTTTAGCTAACTTATGTTAACAAACCCTAATTAAAGCAGGAAAGAGCTGTAGGTTGAGGTGGTTCAATCAGCTGGATCCGAGAATAAACCGCAGCCCCTTCACCGAGGAGGAGGAGGAGAGGCTGCTCGCCTCGCACCGGGCCCACGGTAACCGCTGGGCCATCATCTCCCGCCTGTTCCCCGGCCGGACGGACAACGCCATCAAGAACCAGTGGCACGTCATCATGGCAAGGAAGTTCAGGGAGAGGTCCAAGCTCAGGGACAAGCCCGCGGCATCTCGCGCCAAGGTCGAAGAAGAGAAGTCGAGACAGGCGCGGCGGCGACACGAGCCGTCTCCAGCACAAAACCCTAACAACCTTCACGAACACTCCAATAATCTGACCCAAGGTTAATTAGCATCGAAGTTGTGTTGTTGGAGCTAAGTTTAATTATTCGATTTCGGGTATCGATCACTTGATCTAATGTTTTATCTATGCTTTGTGTCAGACAATTCGGTCGAGTTCTATGATTTTCTTCATGTAAACACTGACTCTAGCAATACCAAGTGCCGTTCCGAAGTAGAGGAGGAGCGAGCGGATCAAGTTCATGAAGATGATCATGAGGAGGAGGCTAGTATTGTTGTTCCTTTCGTAGATTTCATGGGTGTAGTTAGGAAAGATAATTGATGTTTAACCAAGGAAAAAAAAACCTAACATCTTCAAACTTAGTATATATGCTTCATGAGCAAGTTGTGTAACATTATGTAGCCACTTCTTTGATATGTGGAAGGAAGAGCTAAGTTAGCTTGCTATAGCTAGATCATCTCTCTTTGAATATATGAGAATTCTCAACTATTATATGTAGTGCTCAAGTAAATCTAAATTTCAAGTTTAGGTAATATATACTTTTTTCCAAAAGAATATAATATGAAATCACTTGTTTGTAACTTTAATTTGCTCCCTATTTTGTGGCTTACGTGCAACTAAAATCTTTCCTTTGAAATTGACTTAGCACCTTAGTTCTTGCATTTGGAGAGTGAAATGAGAACTACAGATATGAAAGTTCATGAAGATCATGAGGAGGAGGCTAGTATTATTCCTTTCTTAGATTTCATGGGTGTAGTTAAGAAAGATACTTGATGTTTAACCAAGAAAAATAAAACCTAACATCTTCAGACTAAGTGAATATGAGCAAGTTATGTAACATTATGTAACCACTTCTTAATTTGTTATGTGGAAGAAAGAGCTAAGCTAGCTTGCTATAGATAATCTCTCTTGAATATATGAGAATTCTCAACTATTATTTGTAGTGCTCAATATATATATATATATATATATATATATATATATATATATATATATATATATATATGTGTGTGTGTGTGTGCGCGCGCGCTCTAAACCATCCGAGTAGTTTCATATTATATAAGTATTCTATGTTACATGAATTAAACTTGAATTAGGTAGTTGAGATTAAAAGGTGTAGACCCTACCACATTTTAATCGCACACACTCAATTTAAATTCAAGCTATGTAACATAGGGTGGCTTCATAATATAAAACCATCCGAATAATTGAACATTGTCACACACACACACACATAATATATATATATATATATATATATATATATATATATATGTGAGCGGTGGATCGGGAGCCCCGTCGCTCCCGACCGTTGGATTGAGCGGGCCCCACGCGGACGCATCGCGGGCCCCCGAATCGACGGACGAGGGGAGACGAGGCTCCGGCGACGGGTCTTTTGATCTGCCATATATATATATATATATATATATATATATATATATATATATATATATATATATATATATATATATATATATATATATATATATTTGGTTTCCTAATCTACCCACCACCTCCCTGCAAAAGTCGAACCCGTTGCCCCCAGGTCTAGAGCCCTGCCCGCCCCCACCCCATGCACAAGGTGTACCACTACACCACAACACACACAAACACACACACACACACACACACACACACACACACACACACATATATATATATATGGGTAAACGGGATATGAGTCATAGGCTCATATTCCTACATGTGCCATGCACACGTGGACCAATAGGAATGGATTCCTACATCCTATGTGCACCCATGTGCACTAGTACATTCAATTCCTATTGGTCCACATGTGCATTGGCTCATGTAAGAATATGAGCCATATGCTCATATCCTTTTTTTCTTATATATATATATATATATATATATATATATATATATATATAATATCAAATCATTTGTTTGTAACTTTAATTTGGTCCCTTTTTCTGGTTTATACATGCAACTAAAATCTTTCCTTTGAAATTGACTTAGCACCTTAGTTCTTGCATATGGAGAGTGAAATGAGAACTACAGATATGAAAGTTCATACATAGTGCAAACCCTAAGGAAACATATAGTGTATGTTACTTTACCTTAAAAATTATATATATAGTTCTTAGTAGCTATATAGGTGCACCTGTATTGTTTGCTTTGGGTAGTTCACATATTGAAGATTTAGGAGGTGATCTTGAGTACAATTGGCATAGCCTAACACTTAGGACATAGGCATCCCTCCAGGAGATTGTTAGTTCGAACAGTTAGAGCGCCATTTAATTTTTTTTAGCCAATCTCCAATACACATTACTCATATCCACCCTCAACGCATTCTCAAATGTGCCACCGCAATGGTCGTTCTATGGGTTTACAATATTCATCTCTGATTTGGCCATCAAGTCGCTAGGATCAGCTGTCCCGAAGCTACGCTCGATAATTGTAAGTCATCACGATGGACAGTTACTACGAACTATGCTATATCTCCTTTGTAATCTGAGCCATAATCCAACTATTCAATATGAACGAACTTTCGAATCCGAGCACTTCATGCACTACCTCTGACGAATCTTGTCAACCAATGTCGCATAACCATCTAGAGTCTTACTATCAATCCAAGCCACAACTCGAGAACTGCGCTCTCCGATACCGTCTTCCATTATTCCACCGTTCTGTCATGAATCCATTAAATTTTTTGAACTGCCATGTTCGACTTCTTGCACTATGACTTGCAATGATTCCCAAAACCAAAGACTTACTCTAAATTCTTATCCGTATGACATGTTCCACAGTGCACGTCTAACTTGCTCGAGCAGCATAGTATTTTTGCTCCAACGTTGCTCTCTTGTTTAGCTATCTTCAAAAGTCTATCTGCCATAATCTTTTCTCCCGTTCCATTCTTTAGCCCGTCTTGATTTCTCAATTTTTCGATTAGTCCACACACTCTCAATGACTCGTGCATCAGTTCCAACACAAATCTCAAATCATACTGCCTTTACTTGTTGCCTCAATCTGTCTCAGTACTGCAAGTGTTAACTTCCAATCTGACTTAACATCAACTACACTTGTCTCATGCCCATTCACGCCTTTTGGAGAATTCGTCCACCATCGTTGCACCATTTTGTCAAAATTTACTTTCGATGAACCATGAGTCCAACTTCTTTAGCACCAATATCCAAAATCCTTTAAGTCGTACGAATCCAACGTATTGTCCCTCCAAATCAGATCGTGTTTCATTACTCAACCAACAGCTCCAATGTGTTGCCAAAATTTATAGTCCGTGCTCGCTATCCTTCGATACACCTATTGCTCGCTCAAGCGTATCCCAACTGTTCGTTCCTCATGCTCAAATCTCTCTTTGCATCCATGAATGCTCCACCAAACTTTCAAATCATACAAGCAAACTCTCATATTTAGCTTTTCATCTGATCGATCTCCACTTATTTCCAATACTTGGTCCGCATCAATCCTTCAAATTCTAAATACTCATTCCATTGCTTGTTTTCGTTCTCGTCCATCACTCAAGTCCAATGTATCAAAGAATACCTGAGTTAAATTCTATTGCACCATATACCACTTGAAAATAGAGTCACTATAGCGCTTACTCTGTGTCGAAGAATGTCTATTCCAAACTAACTATTCTGGGGTAAACCTGTCGATTGCAACTCAACATTCGCTTGCTCCATGTTCCATTTCCTAACTCAGCCGATGTGCACCAACCAACTTACATTTCTGTTACTCGTGTCTATTGTGGCAATTCAATTGATGTCTATTCAAAATATTCCAATGCCACTTAACTATATGATATACCATATACTACTCAGAATTAAGTCACTCCGTCACCCTTCTTTACACTGATCCAAGATCCGTTCGAACCATCTCTTATGCGTGATCCTGCCATCCCCAACTCAAGTCTGACACGAAACTCAGCCAACGCATGAACCATCTAACTCTTCCATCAATCTTGCTAGATGCAACTTGCACCATGTTTCATTCTTAATACTTCCAAATATTCCTCAAACCGTCTGATATTTTTGTTACACGAGCAACCCGTGCAACGAGCTCTTCCAAGTAATCCAACCCAATATCCAATTGTTCCTTTCATTCACCGTACGAGCAACTCATGCAACGCTATCCTGATATTCCTAAGCCAAACTCAAACCTGCTCAACCAATGCGCCACACAAGCAACTCGTGCAATTCTTTCTGTGATATACCCAGCCAAAATTCAAACTCCATCCAGCACATTCGCTATACGAGCAACTCGTGCAATGATCCATTCTCATCCGATGCTTCTACTCACAATATGCCACATAACCAATCTCGTTTATCAACCAACTGCTCCACTAATACAACCAGAATCTTTCCGAACAACAAGCCAAACCAACACAATGACACACCTCTTAACTTGCTGCACAAATGCAACAACGCCACACAACTTATTGCACGAATGCAACAATGCCCAACGATGCTAAGCGATCTACCGAAAACCTATAAAATCTAATACAACAAAGAACAACATGCACCCACAACCAACAAATATGTAGATTACATGAAACATCCAATACGGCACCGAGTAGAGCCAAGAGCTAAACGACACGCAGAAGCTATTTAGAGTTTGTGATGAAGCGAAGGACAAAGTCCAAGAAATAAACCGAGCGCTCTGATGCTAGTTTGTCATGCCCCAATCTCCCGCAAGCTCAATCGTCCCCGCTGAACATGAATCACCACGTTATAGCGCTCCCGCAGGATAATCGTTCTCATCGGGACGTGATGTCGTACGAGCCTGGAGTTACGCTCGCACAAGGCAATGTTGTCAAACATCAAAGTTATCATCGAAATGACCAAGTTGCAGCGAAAGTCAAGTATTATGTGCCAAGCACACATCAGAGTATACGCAGCGAAGCTCTCGATAGGGTCTAATAAAAATGCCGTAAAGGAAATGCCACAAAGGCGATACAACACTCTTGCTCTTTTTCTTGCCCACAAAGGCACTTACCGTTCATACATCATGTCCCGTATATCCAAGTAGCGCCACTACACCTGCGTACCTGAAATAATGCCTACATACGTGGGTCAGTACACAGCCGTACTGGTGAATGGGGTAACCTACTCGTCTAAACCGTCACTAAGTAGAATAGTGAATGCAAACAGTTATATGGTGATCTTTCTACTTGAATCCTAGATTCTTTTCATGGCAGAGGTATGGCATGTTAAGGAAAATTGTAAAGCAGGTTAAACATGCAAGCATTCAACTTAAGCTAATAAATAAGCAGATATAGCCAACTCGAAGGAAACTAGCATACAAACCGTCCTACTCAAACCCAAGCAACGTGTGAACCTATCGAACCACAATCCAAGCCTCAATATCCATCCTCAATCCAAGCCTTATTAATCCAATCATCGATATACACACTCTTGCCGAGGCAAGGTGGCCGCCGCCTACACAAAATGCATAAACCAAACCAAAGTAAAGCAAACCAACTCTTATCTATGTGAAGTCACTGTCCAAGCCATAAAGGACTGAACAACTACAGTTCTACCCGATCCAGACTGAGTAGCTAGTCCGCCTGGTCGTATTGAATTGTCGACACCGCGCTCAAGGCACGTTACCATTTGTCTCCTCCATGGCCGAACGGTCCTGGTGCCCCGGAGCCTTCCCGTTCGAGAAAACCAAACCCTGTGCGCAACAGGTTGTCCGTGACCGATACAAACACCAAGTAGGTATGACGAGAGAATTGAGCATTCTCGCCCCACCAAACGATCCTAGCCTCATTCCAACCAGCTATTCATAACCATTCTCCTACTTATATCCCAAGGCACTATCTCAAGTTATCCCCATTGGCACTATGCCGCTTTGACACAATGCTTCAATTGGTGCAACATCCCTTGCTCAGAAAATTCCGTAGCACAATGTCCTCACTGATACAGTTGTCCAGTTTTGAACCACAACTGCACGCTTTGCTTGACAAAGATCCCAACTGATACTCGTGCACGGATGCACGCTCGTTCGCCTGCCCAAATTGCCTCGATATTCCAACCAAGATGATCCACTCAATCTCCAACTGCCTACTCAAGCTCCAACTGCCCAACGCAAAACCAACTCAAGCCATAAATCATATTCAACCAAACGACGTACACTCTATGCACGCCACAGTGTAGTAATTTCTATGTTCTAGTCCAAGTATTCAAGCCATTACGTGTGTTCCATATTATTAGGCATAAAGGAGTAGAGGAAAAGGGACAGAGCCTACTCACCAAGTCTGATTCTGTTAAGCACCCTGCCTTGCCCATACGGCCGATCCCTTGAACTCGTGGTCCGATGCAAAGCACGATCAACTCAATTGGTATGACCCTGCGAGTAGGCCGTGCTCTCCAAATTATCTGACCGATCGTACTAAGGAAGACGGTATTATCGCTCCAAATCCCGCTATCCCTATACTGCTCTGAACAAACATCTGATTCCATCGAACTCCGCTAGCGATCTGCACATGAAACCAACTCAATCAATACTTATTCCCAAATCCAACAAGTCAAAATATAACCAGCTATTGCCTCATTCAATCTGACTCAGCGTAATGCACCGTGCAGTTGCGGGACATTACAGGACTTGTTTCCCATGCTACAGTGATATGACACCACGATGAGATAAAATATGTAAAACCTCGACTGCGAGACATGTCACAGCGGCGTAGTACCTTACGGAAGCGCAAGGCTTCATGCTGGGATATAGTACAGCACAATAAGAGGCTAGTGACCTCATGCTACTGTGGGTGACACCAAACTAGGTAGTTAACTTCGGCTACGAGCTATGTCACAGTGGCATAGCACTGAACGAAAGCTCAATGCTTCATGCTGAGAAATATTTCTCTCTTAAAAAAGGAACTCACCTAAGTGTATAGACAGAGATACAGGCCCTCTTGAGGGTAAACTTATAGACATCCAATATACATATACTGAAACCAGGTCAACACAGGGCCTTTAATGTGCGACCGGAGGCACAACTGATATCATTGTGCGAGTGAGAAGAACAACAGCTATGGTTTAGAATTTAAGGCATAATCCATTCTTGTATCGTACTGTTGTTTGACCCATAGCGGAAGATTGAAATCGTGGGTGACATCTATCATAATGCATGATAGGTAGTCACTGTGAGGAATGCTCGGCCATATATTATGATATTTGTGGAGGATTGTTGATATTTTTACTTTGCTTTGGTAGTTTTAGTTCCACATTGGAAACCACCAATGTGTATATCTCAATATATAGCTTTGCTTAGTATTGGTATATGCACATGGGGTGGTGGCCCATGTGGGTTGACTTTCCTAGAGGGATTACGTGTGAACCCCATTATGATAATCTTTATTTTGTCACCACCTCTGGAAAGTTTCCTTAGGAGCTAAGCCCCAAACGACTCAGACTCAGACTCGATCTCAGATTCGGGCTCAAAGGCACATAGTGGCAATTTGTTGGTGCACTTTTTACTTAGCACGTCAACATCATCGTATGGCTCTCATGCACTCCTTTTATGCATTAGTTACATGCACGGTTGCTTTTTCGGACGCATGCTTCGTGGAGCCATGCGGCCTGGAGTGCATGCGGCCAAGGGCCATGCAGTCAGGTGCCTATGCGGCCAGGGGCCATACGGTCAGGTGCCCATGCGGCCATGGGCCAAGCGGTTAGGTGCCCATGCGACCAGGTGCGCATGCGGCCCGAAGCCCAAGCGGCCAGGAGCACTTGCAGCCAGGGACCGTGGGGTCAGGGGAACATGCGGACAAGTGCCCATGCGGTCCAGTGCGCTTGCAGCCCGGAGTCTATACGATTTGAAGCTATGTGGCCAGGCGCTATGCGGCCAGCAAGTTAGCTTGAGCGAGTCAAGTGTGGATGGGACATGTACTGCTGTTGGTGTCTCGGTACGACAATGTCTGTTCTGTGCAGTACAACGTGCAGTCGGCACAGGCGACTCTTGGCTCGTTGTTCCACGCGGATGTTGTAAACCCCCTCATTTACACCAAAAAATATTATTTTTATAATATTTTAATATTAATTAACAGTATTTAAAAATTATTTAATTATAAAATACCTTGATTTTAATTACAAAAAAATCTCAGAAAATTAAAGAAAATTATAAAAAATCCAAATTAAATTTTTTTGAAAAATCAGGGGGTTTACAATCTTTCCCCCTTAAGAGGATTGCGTCCTCGCAATCAAAGAATAACCGGTCAACAGAGATGACACGGTTGCAACATTGTTCGAAGCACATCACGATCAAGGAGAATCAAGGTTGAGAGTGTAAGAATAACACATAGGAAAAATTATTTCTCTAAGCATTAAAAGTTATGCAATCTCCCGTATGAAGGAGATCTAGAAGACTACAGTTCAGAAAAACTAGATTATCACTAGGTTATCAATTATAAAAATATACTAGGTTATTAGCAAGTTCAAAATTACTAGGTTAAGGCTAGGTCACGAACCAACATGCACGAACTAAAGCAATACTAGAAACAGAAAACTACGAAAACTTACGCGCATTAGCTACTCCAAGAGTCTGCGCGTCCTTCAAAGTCATCGCCAAAGCTTGTCCGCGTCCTTGAGGGGGTGCCCTCTGCTATTGCTGGGCCTGCTGGAAGGGTGCTGCTCGAGGTGCCAAGGGTGGCCTTGGTTGATATCCTCCTGGTGCTGGTAGAGCTTGTTGGTTTGCCCTTGGTGCTCCTTCTCTACGCTCAGGGCAGTCCCTCACTGCATGCTGTCTGGATCCGCATCCTAAGCATAGTCCGAATTTATGTCTACACTCCTTCTCAACATGGCCTATCTTGCCGCAGTAGTGACAAGTAGGAAGAGTTAGGGATTTGGATACAGCTCCCTGTGGTGCTTGATGCATATGAGATTTCTTTGCAGCTTCTCCATGCGGTGCTCGGGCTGGTGCTGATGTGGAAGGTCACTTCATACTGGTCTCTCTCCTGGTAACGTGCTCCATGCGTCGGGCTGCAGTAAGGACGTCCGAGTAAGATGTAGGTGCAACGGATCCAATTAGTTTCTGTAGCTCGAAGTTTAGTCCGTCGAAGAACTTCTCGGCCTTCTCTTCTTCTGTCAAAATCAAGGTAGGGGCGAAGCGACTCAGACGAATGAATTCTGCATTGTACTCTTCCACTGTCATAGTATCCTAAGTGAGGCGATTGAACTTGTCCCGCGGTTCAGATCGAGCGACAGCTGGAATGTACATCTCCTGAAAAAGTCTGAAGAACTCCTCCCAAGTGACTCGGTCTGGTCCGAGCCATGTCTCCTCATATAGCCACCAGTGATGCGCATTGTCCGTCAATTGCATTCTGACGGCAGTCATCCAACGTTCCCTTGGAAGCTCAGCTGCTTCTAATTGATGTTGTATATTGGTGAGCCACTCATGAACTTCTGTGGGCTCCTCCTTGCTTGAGAAGGTACGGGACTTCAGCTGGCGGAAATCGGTGATAGAGCCCGTCGGTTGCCGTCGAGTTGGTAGGTTGGCCTGCTCTAGTGCATTTACTAGGCTGTTCCTCAAGTAATCCGCTTCGCGACGCTGAGCTTCTTGATGAATTTGCTGTTGGGCTTGCATCATTGCGTGGATCATTTGGAATATCTGTTGCCCATCCATGACTTATCCTGGTGGGAAAACAGGCATCGGTGGAACGAACTGCGGAGGTGGCGGGATGTCATCACGCCAAAATCTAGAAGCTTGCTGATCTACTTGGCTGCTTCGGTGAGTAGAGGGATCTTCACTCAATGGTGTCACTTCATCTTCTCTGTAGGTGGCTACAGCACCTATTGGTGTTCTTGCTGGAGTTTCGTCGTTTGCTCGTGAATCTATTACTCTGCATCCAAAAATAAACTATAAGAGGCGCACAGGAATCAAGGCAAGATGCAAGTCAAGAAATTAATTTGAATCCGAAATAGATATCAAGAACGTTTCAAGCAAGTGGATGAGATCCTAAAAACTTATCATATTCTTATTGCAGGCTTGCTCGGTCCCTAAGTTGAAATCGAACAATTTAGTCATAGACCTACATGGGCCCCTACAAAAACCATGTCACGTTCCAGTCCCAAAATATCGAGGGACTAGACACGTGGCAATGGCCAGCAGCACACACCGATGGACAAACCCAATTTAATAGATCCATCGGGGCACACTTAAGCTGTAATACAACAATAAGTAGGTCCAATGATACAAGTCACAGTCTAATCTAATCTCATCCACAACAGATAATCACAGATCAAATGCCAGAATAAATACAAATAAATATAAACTAACATATCTCAATAAAAGTGTCTCGGAGAACAATCCGAGAATAAGTCTTATACATCAATGCAATAGACTGGAAATAAAGTACTAGAAACAGAAATAAATGAGTATCTCAAGCCAATACTCAGGAGAAGTCCTCTGGTATGATCTCGTCCTCAGATCATGGTTCTGCTCCAATGTATGCACCTGTTCCTGCTTCTGCTAATGCTAATGCTCCGGTCCCGTATACCTCGGGATAGATCACTACCAGAAAAAGTCAAATTAGCGACGTCTAAAAACGTCGCTAAATAACCAAAAATTGTCGCTAATTAGGTTTAGCGACGTAATTAGCGACGTTTCAAAGCAGTCGGAAAACACCAAGTCGCTAAAACAAAAAACGTCGCTAAACGTCGCTATGCCGACGTTTTTAGCGACTTTAATGTGTCGCTAAATTTAGCGACGTTTTGCGACGCCAAGTCACTAAAAAGCGACGTTTAGAAAAGTCGCTAAACGTCGCTGATTAGCGACATCTATCGCGACGTTACACCGACGTCTTTAATGACCTGGCTATACTGCCATGTCAGCAATTGGCGACGTAATTAGCGACGCCATTAGCGACGTCCTTAGCGACGTTTTACAGCGTCGCTAAGTAGCGACGTAATTAGCGACGTAAATTAACGTCGCTAAACGTCGCTAAACGTCGCTAATAACGTCGCTAATTTTTAAAAAAAATAAAAAAATAATGTGCAGAAGCAAACATTGGTGATTCCCTGCAGTTTTACATCATCTTCATCATACACACCAACATGATTCAATCTAGTTAACTATATAATCCAATTAAATTAAAGACCACAAGAAGTATCAATCCAATTAAATGTGGATAACTATATAATCCAATTAAATTAACTAAAAAATTAAAGACCACAAGAAGCATCATACATCATGTCTATTGTTGAAGTATCAATAATTCATAAATAATAATAAAAATAACTATACTACTACGGATCTGCAGGAGGCTGACCAGCGGCACGCTTGAAGGATAACAACTCCTCATACTCGTCCCGTGGAATCGACACCGATGTCGATGGAGAAGGCAGTGACGTCGGTGGAGGCCGTGCCCGCTCCAAGTATGCGAGTCGCTGGTTGTAAGAATCCAGGGTAGATAACAGCCTCGTACTGCTATCACCCATTGAATCCTGCATCCTCGTCAGGTTCTCGCCCATCGATAGCTGTGACGCATGCATCCTCGTCAACTTCTCGCCCATCGATAGGTATGACGCCTGCAGCTCCATGATGTTGCGATCATTGGAGGCTCTAATATCATTTGTCAATTCTCGTAGCTCCGTCATGCTGCGGTCGAGCATATCCAATCGTGCGATGAGCATCGGATCGTCCGCCTGCGGCTGGGACCGGGACTGGTCCTCCATACTTCGCAGTAAGTCGTCACGGAGAGACGCAATCTGACGGTCAACGGCCTCCTGGATGGCCTCCTGGACTCTGGCCGACGACTGCGAGGGCTGCGACTGCGAGGGGTGTGTGGAATGCACAGCTGTCGGGGAGGCCCTAGATGACTGCGTCGCAACCAGGGCGCCATAGGAGCCCGTACCGTAGTACGTACCCCTCCGGAGACCACCAGCTGCGGTCACCCACAGGTCGTCCGCCGACGGAGATGGACCGGGCTGCGACGAAGCACCAGCCTCTCCAGGTGTAGGTGCACTAGCAGTCGCCCGCTCACGAAGCCTAAGATACTCGGCCTAGAAAAGGTTTGGAAACTCAATAATTGCCTAAGTTATATTAAAATAAACACAAAGTAAAGTAATACTTACATAGGTCTGTGAGGCCCTCTCATCAATGAGATTTCCGTCCTTGCGATGGGTGGCCAAGAAGACGGTCACCATGTTTGCATCCTCACCCCTCTGTACCTGTTAAAAATATATTTTTTATTACTAAACTTAAATATTTTTTCCAAGTACCATTTTATGGTACTTATATTAAAATAATATATTTTAAAAGAAAAAATATACCAAACGACGAAAATATTCCGTCATCGGAATCGAGCCACCACACCACTTGGCAGCATTCTGCCTAGCCGCCTTGGCCTTCTTAGACCTTTCCTTGTAGCTCGGATCGTCGAATCTAGCCCTCATCGCAGTCCACTGCTCAGGCGTGATCCAACCTTGGATCGGTTTTCCAGCACGATCACGAGCCTTCTGGTCATCCAGAGCATCTCGGATAAGCTTAGCGGCAACGGTAGGAAAGAGCCGCTCGATCAACTCGGCCCGGTACGGAGGATAAAAATACGTTTGCTACAATAAATAATTCATTAAGTTAGCATCACGAATATGCATAAATTAGAAGATTTATTTAATATACTTTTACCTGAAAGTGCGCAAACCAGAACGCCTTCCTCTCCTCCGGAGCCTCAGAGTAGTTGATCCAAGGGCCACCGTAGTTGTTCCTCAAAAATTGGCCCAGGCGTCTCTGAACCGACGATGGACGATATCTATACAGAAATAATAATTTAGATTACTGAAAAAGTCAATATACGATGAATAAAGAGAAACACAAATATATACTAAACCATCTAATTGACTTACTTTGTACCGTCGGCCCAAATCTCTGTCCTCGTCTCCTCCGGTGGTGCGCATGGAGGATCTTGCTGATGCTGGGACAACGTCGGCATGACCTCCTCTACATGCTCATCTGTCTCCATGGTTCCGTCAGCAGGAGGAACGCTGGACGAGGGAGTACTATCACGCCTGGAACTACTCGTCCCAGGAGTGATGCCACGCAACGTCGTCGCAGTCGGAGATGTGACTGATCGATATACTGGAGTACTGGGCGACGATGATCCGGAACCAACAGTAGGCAGTACCGGAGTGGCACTCTGTCTACCTCGGGACCTGCCGAATCATCCGCGTCGTCCTGTCATATCTGATAACAACATATGATGAATATAGAGAAACACAAATATATACTATATTCTACAGTCGAAATGTGATACATATCTCAAAGCATTATACAGTCAAAATATAATACATATATTTGTTAATGTCAACATCTACTTCTACATGCAATATTTATAGTCCAAATACAGTTACATTCTACATGGAATATTTTATATTTTCAATCATCTTCAGAAAATTCATCTTGTTCGCCTTCCTCGTCCTGCTCTTCCTCTTCCTCGTCTTCACTTTCATCTACTTCGTCGTCCTCTTCGGATAATTCTACATCTTCTATATTATTACTCGTGTAATGAGTAACTTCCGTTGAGTCCACATCTATAATATTTGTTACAAGAGGTAGATCGTCCTCCTGATAAGCTATTTCGTCAATGTCAAAGGTATTTCTAGCTTTAGTCTTGCATACTGCCCACCAATCCGACCTCGCTGTCCCCCGTCTAGGATAAGTTGTGAAGTACACGAGCTGAGCCTGACTTGATAGGACAAATGGTTCGTAGCCTTGATATCTACGCTTGTAGTTTATATCCACAAGGCCATGCTTGTCAATTTTCCAACCTTGATCTTGAATCGGATCGAACCATTCACGCCTGAATAGCACGATATTAGCAGGCTCTGGGCCATAATTATATGTCAACTCCACAATCTCTCGTAAGATGCCAAAAAAATCATTGCCCGGATTGACGTCTTTGTAGTTTGTAGATTTGATACACAAACCACTGTTTTTCGTGGAATCAAGATCCAGAAAGCTGTCTCTGATAGGAGCATTTGTTGACTTGAACCTGAACCCATTCACACAGAAACTTGGCCATATTTTTACGGCAGTAATTGGTCCCATGGCTAGAGTCCTAATAGATTCAGTCTCGGGTGATATTAGACGATCGACCTAAATACCAAAGTAGCGATAGTAAGTTATTTGTTTTGCAAGTGCAGAAATAAAAAGTAATTATCAAGCATCTTACATATGCGCTCAACCAAGAAGAAAAATGGCATCTCATATCTTGTTCTACTTCTTCGTCTGTTATGTAGGGTCTAACCGACCTCAACTCATCATTATATGTGCTGAAAAACAATGAAGCAACTGCTGATTAGTAGCATAATAGTATCTTATACTATTACATTGAGATGATGTAAACGTGGACGTATTAATTACTTACCCCTCTAGCTTCTCCACTTCATCCTCGTCGCAATTGAGTAATATATACAATTGAGCAGCCCTTAGCTCATCGTCATTCAAATATCTCTTCTTCATTTTTCTCGAGGGCTTTCCGGATGCATTGAATACTTTGAGTATTGCATCATTAGATTCCTGATATGCGTCGTCGTTTCTGGGAGCTTTCGTCCTATTAGTAGCAATATGCGGTTTGAAATACGTCGAGCAAAAGTTTGTAATCTCCTCGAGAACATAAGCTTCACAAATAGAGCCTTCAACCCGTGCCTTATTTTTTACCTTTCTCTTTAGGTGATTCAGATGGCGCTCGAAGGGGTACATCCCCCGATAACAGACAGGACCACCAACACGTGCCTCATAGGAAAGATAAATTGGCAAATGCTCCATAGAGTCGAAGAATCCAGGAGGAAACACCTTCTCGAGCTTACATAGTATTACCGCAATGTCCCTCTCTTGCTTTTCTAAACGATCGACGAGCAACTTAGTACAACAAAGATCTCTGAAGAATATGCTCAGCTCTGTCAATGGGTCCCAAACGACCTGCGGTAAGAATTCCCGAAATGTAATCGGAATTAACCTCTCCATGAATACGTGACAATCGTGGCTCTTCATACCTACTAGTTTGTTCTCCTTGAGGTCGACGCAACTTTTCAAGTTCGACACGTACCCGTCTGGAAACTTGAGACCCTGAATCCACCTACAAAGTCTACCTTTATCCTCTTTATCCAGTGAGAAAACTGACATAGGTTGCTTTAACTTTCCATTCCCCTCCTCTATCAAATGCAATGCAGGACGTCTACATATGTCTTCTAAGTCTAACCTGGCCTTCGGATTATCTTTCGCCTTCCCCTTTACATCTATTACAGTATTAATTATGTTATCAAACACATTCTTCTCGATATGCATGGCATCAAGGTTATGTCTGATCAGATTGGTGCTCCAATATGGCAGATCCCAGAATATACTCCTCTTCGTCCAGTTATGGGTGCGACCAAATCCGTCACACTTGTACCCCTTAGCAGGCTCTTTGATAGCACTTGGTAAATCTTTTACCTCTTCCCATATCGTGCATCCGGGCCACCTTGGCGGTGGATTGGCCTTCTCCACAACTCCCGCACGAAAAGCATTCTGATTCCTCCGGTACGGATGATCCTTCGGCAAAAATTGTCGATGACAATCGAAGAAGCACGGTTTGCCTCCGTATTTCAAACGGAAAGCCTGAGAACGGTCCATGCAATACGGACATGAGAGACGACCATGGATGCTCCATCCCGATAACATTCCATAGGCCGAAAAGTTATTGATGGTCCACATAAGTGCTGCCCTCATCTGAAAATTCTGCTTCCTAGAAACATCGTACGTGTTGGCACCTACTTCCCACAGCTGATTCAACTCATCTATCAAAGGCTGTAAATACACATCGATGTTCCTCTTCGGATTGTTCGGACCCGAGATAATAACGGTTAGGAACATATAAGGAGTCTTCATGCACATCCAAGGCGGTAGATTGTACGGAGTGACGATCACAGGCCAACACGAATACTGGGAGCCCGAAAGTCCAAATGGGGTAAAACCGTCAGAGCAGAGCCCCAATCTGACATTACGTGCTTCCTCGGCAAAATGTGGATACTCTCGATCAAAGTGCTTCCATGCTTCTCCATCGGATGGATGATCCAATACTCCTTCGATCTGTTTTCGCCTGTGCCAACTCATGTTTTCTGCAGTCTCCTTAACCATAAACAACCGCTGTAACCACGGCGTCAAAGGTAAGTAGTGCATCGAATCGGTAGGCTTCCTTGCACCGACAGACTTTCCTCTAACAGTGGCCTTGTAGCGATCAGCACCACAGAATCTGCACGCATCTTCATCCTTGTCGTCTTTGTAGTACAACATACACCCGTTGCGACATGCATCGATTTTCTCGTATCCCATCCAAAGCGATCTCACCATCCTCTTAGATCGATAGAAGTCTTTAGGCAACTTTGCACCCTCGGGCAAGATCTCTATAATCAAATCGAGCAGTCGATTATAGCATTCTTGCGACATGTTAAAATCGGACTTGATGCTCAATAATCTTGTAACCACCTCCAACGGTGAATGATCCTCACAACCAGGATATAGTGGAGTCCTTGCATTCTCAAGCAACTCCATAAACTTTGCAGCATCGGCATTCGGTGCCTCCTCAGCTGCATTATAATTGTCCGGATTGAAACTCGGTCCCGCCGCATCATAATTGTCAGGATTGAAACTAGGCCCCGCCGCATCATAAACCATGTTCACCAACCCGTCGTCGTAAGCATCGTGGTCTTGGACATCCATATACGGCTCCACATAGGGTTTCGACTCCGATGCTAGAGATACAAGTTCTCCGTGCGCGGTCCACTGATAGTAATTCGGCGTAAAGCCCTTCGAGTATAAATGATACGTAACTTCCACTTCTGGATGATATTTCCTGTTGCGACATCTCACACACGGACACTTAATTTTGGTACCGTCCATGTACTGAGGGAACGCCTTGGCGAACTGCAGGAACTGCTGTACACCCTCAATGAATTCATCCCGTACACCGCACATGTCATCAGGATGACGGTTGTACATCCACGAACGATGACGCAGATTGTAATTCATATCCATTTCTAGATACTTCTGCAAAAATGACAGTATGTATCATATAAATCATTACATACAATGGTTTATCACCTAGCTTCATAACTTAACCGTACTATAAAAATCATATCTGATATAATACATACTTTCATTTATCAAAGTCTAAAATAAGCAATATTCATGCTAACCCATCTTAAACCAACTAACCAATACCTGGACACTAAGCTAACTAAAACTAGTATACATAGCTCACTAAATGCAACTGAAAACGGATACTGATACAGTGGGACTTGTTGATACTTACTGATACGTGGTTGCTGAAATGACACAGTGCTGATGGTTTTCCTCTTCGATTGCCTGCTCACTGTTGCAGACCTCCTTCTCACTGCCCACTACAAGGCTCGAGCATGCCATCCCGCTTATTCTAGATACCATCTTAGTACACTCCTATCTAACATCTCTAAACATCACTAACCTACATATCTATATATACCCTATTAACACTTGACTTTATACCTTGCCTGCATCAACTCCTACAATTGCCTGTACTGATACCTCACACAGTCCCTGATACGTATCAGTGTATAAGTACTGATGACTGATACCAAACTAAAACTGAGATGCACTAAGGCATGCCTCTGCACTGCCTAGGGACTGCCCCCAAGCCTAACTGACAGGCACCATTTGGGTGCACTGCTGCAGTGCCCCATGCCAGAGCCCCAAGTCTGTGTCCATGTGATATTAGTGTCTGTGTCCATGTGATATTAGTGTCTGTCTGTGTCCATGTGATATTAGTGTCTGTGTCCATGTCAAAAAACTTAATCCTAACCCTAGGTCCTTATCAGTGTCTGTGTCAGTGTGTGTGTGTGTCGTGTCGTGTCTGTGTCACCATCTGTGTGTGTGTGTCAGTATCACATGTGTTCTGAGAGAGAGAGAGAGAGAGAGAGAGAGAGTTAGGCTTTACCTAGAGCTCGAGGAAGAGGAGGGGGATGCCGGAGTAGCCGCGGGGGAGGTCGACGGAGCAGGCGCTCGACGGAGCGGGGGGGGGGGGGCGGGGGAAATTTTGTTTCGTTTCGAAATTTCAACACATGGGGAAAAACGAAACCGAGCCCTAATTAACCAAATTTTAGCGACGTTTAGCGACGTCAAATAAGGACGTCGCTAAATTAAATTATAGCGACGTTACGGTCGTCGCTAAACACGTTGCTAAATATTTCTAATATAAACGTCGCTATTTGCGTCGCTAAACGTCGCTAACTTAGATATATTAGCGACGTTTAGTGACCAAAATTGAACTTATAGCGACTAATCTTATAAAAACTGAACATAAGTCGCTAAACGTCGTTAAATGTCGCCAATTAGCGACGTCTACCGACGTTTTACATGGAGTCGCTAAATTAGCGACGTTTTTACCTGGAGTCGCTAAAAAACGTCGTTAATCCCGCTTATTCTAGTAGTGGATCTCGTCAGCTAATCCTGGGGACATAATCCGGAATCCAGGTCCTCAGGGGACATAGCAAGGTACAAAATAACTCATGCCAAAATAAATGCAGTGCAGCAATAAATGAAACAATAGGGTAAATATATAACCAGCTAAATGATATGCAAGTGAGAGTTTTAGTCATACTCGGACTGAGACTACTATATGATCTGTGTCGGGGAAACCCATAGCAGTATTCTCTCGAAGGACCAGTACGGTACCAAAGCTCTGTGTCAGAGTCTAAGGCACTTCCATTAAGGTATTATATATATATATATAATCAGCCTTTTGTATGGTAAATCTTTTCCCACCTAATGTAATCACACGTCTCATGTCCATGACACGCAGGATCAAAACTAATGCAACAAGTCAAAATAAAATCTAAGCATATAAACTGTATATGTCATAAACCTGTATCCTATATAGAATCACCATGAATATCTCACAAAGATTCCGTCTCATGAATAGTGTCAAGTGTCCTGGGTTATGATGTACTTGCTAAGACAAGTACGAGAATATAAGGGGTCACGATATCCATCTCTAGGTGACGTTACACAACTCCGCGTACGGGGTTGGCACCCGACTATTAATCGGACGCTAAGTAAAGTCACATGGTCCTAGGTCAAGCATGTACAAGATATAAATAAATCAGTCAAGAAATATATAACAAGAACTGCAGGATTTGGCAAGGTACACTTGCCTGTGGTTCTGGCTCCAACTGTAGCTCTGTCCTCAGTGAGATTTGCAGGTACTCCTCCAAAAGCTGAAATAAACATCACCATCAGATTCAAAAAATATCAAATAGCTAGAAATGCCTGTCCTTGAGTCCAATTTGGACACAGGGGCAAAAATGACAGTTTCTGGTCAAAGCGGGATCCACATGTGGCCCGCTTCGTACCGAAAAATGTGTCAGGAACAAAGTTCTCCAAATTCATCAAACTTAGTGTCAACAAGTCCAGAACGATGATACGAACCCAACGGAACTTTCAGAACTGGATTCCGATGAGCCGATCACAAATTCGCCCGTCAAGTGGAGCCGCGGGGCCCACGATACGCGATTTTGTCAACGTTCTCAGAATCGTCCCAAACTTGGGTCACAGGACCAGCGTATTGCTACGAGTCCGATGGCATAAGTTTCTTTTCGATCCGACGTGTGTACACAAAGTTACGACGTGTTCCAGAACAGGCGGATACGGGGCGTTGCCGGCGGATACGCGTTGATTCCGGTGTGCACGCACATCCGAATCAACTTCTGCGAAATCCTGCACGTCCGTATCAACGGCGCGCACATTTCGGTGAAGACCGCATGCTACCAAGTCATCCCGTTTGGTGGGGCACACTCAGTTCCGGGGGAAAACAGAGTGTTGTTTTTCTTATTTTTGGATCGCGGTTTGCGATCGCCACAGGACGCGACGCACCAAGCGGGTTGTACAGACATTGAGAGGGTTACTCAGTCTATGCGTCACAACTGACGGAACGGAAATTAGAGCAACGAGGAGAGAGAATGGGTTACCTGAACAGGGCTCCGTAGAACGATGATTCTTCGTGTCCGGGTCACTGTGTTGTGTCCTGGTTCGAGGCTGCCGTATCCGGGTTCTGCAATACTGCTGTGTCCGGGTCAGCCGTGTCCAGGCTAGGGCAGCGGGTCATCGAGGCTGCGTGGGGCTGGGCGGAGGACGGCGAGGTTCGAGTCGACGGTTTATCGACGGCTAGGGCAGTGGAGATGGTCGGGGGAGGATGGAACTGGGCGGTGGTCGAGAAAGACGAAGTCGAGGACGGGTCGAGCGGGGCTTTAGGGAGACTGGAGGGTGGAGGAGATCGTCGAAGGGATCGACGACGGTGGAATCGGGGGAGGATGGAACGGGGCTAGGCTGAGTGGCGGGTCGAGGGGAGGAGACGGTGGAGATGGCGGCGAGGGAAAAACTAGAGGAGGAGTCGAGGACGTTACGGTTCAGGCGAGGGCTAACGATGAGTTCGTCGGAGCGGCGCTGCAGTGTCCGGGCGGAGAAGGAGATGGCTAGGGTGATCTGGCGGTGGGGCGCAGAATTCGAGACGATATATAGGGCACCGGAATAGTGTTTCCGGGTTAGATTATGATTAGGGTTTCGGTGAGGGTTTCGGGTCCGGGTCGGGTTCGATTCGGATCCGACCCGACCCGTTAAGGGTTAGGTTTGGTTTGGTTTGGTTTAACAGCGGTTTGGGTCAGTTTGGTTTGGTTTATTTAAAATAAACCGGGTTTATTTCTAGGGTTTAATTCGGTTTAAATATAAATTAGTTTTTAGGGCTTTAAAAATGCTTTCGGGGTCTAATAAATTCCCGAAAAATTATCCTATGTCTAGTTTTCCATTTTATACCAGAAAATATTATTTTTATAATATTTTAATATTAATTAACATTATTTAAAAATTATTTAATTATAAAATACCTTGATTTTAATTACAGAAAAATCCTAGAAAATTACAGAAAATTATAAAAAATTCAAATTAAAAATTTCTGAAAAATCAAGGGGTTTACAATCTTTCCCCTTAAGAGGATTGCGTCCTCGCAATCAAAGAATAACCGATCAACAGAGATGACATGGTTGCAATATTGTTCGAAGCACATCACGATCAAGGAGAATCAAGGTTGAGAGTGTAAGAATAACACATAGGAAAAATCATTTTCCTAAGCATTAAAAGTTATGCAATCTCCCGTATGAAGGAGATCTAGAAGACTACAGTTCAGAAAAAACTAGATTATCACTAGGTTATCAATTATAAAAATATACTAGGTTATTAGCAAGTTCAAAATTACTAGGTTAAGGCTAGGTCACGAACCAACAGGCACAAACTAAAGCAATACTAGAAACAGAAAACTATGAAAACTTACGCACATTAGCTACTCCAAGAGTCTGTGCGTCCTTCAAAGTCATCGCCAAAGCTTGTCCGCGTCTTTGAGGGGGTGCCCTCTGCTGTTGCTGGGCCTGCTGGAAGGGTGCTGCTCGATGTGCCAAGGGTGGCCTTGGTTGATATCCTCCTGGTGCTGGTAGAGCTTGTTGGTTTGCCCTTGGTGCTCCTTCTCTACGCTCAGGGCAGTCCCTCACTACATGCTGTCTGGATCCGCAACCTAAGCATAGTCCGAATTTACGTCTACACTCCTTCTCAACATGGCCTATCTTGCCACAGTAGTGACAAGTAGGAAGAGTTAGGGATTTGGATACAGCTCCCTGTGGTGCTTGATGCAGATGAGGTTTCTTTGCAGCTTCTCCATGCGGTGCTCGGGCTGGTGCTGATGTGGAAGGTCGCTTCAGACTGGTCTCTCTTCTGGTGACGCGCTTCATGCGTCGGGCTGCAGCAAGGACGTCCGAGTAAGATGTAGGTGCAACGGATCCAATTAGTTTCTGTAGCTCGAAGTTTAGTCCGTCGAAGAACTTCTCGGCCTTCTCTTCTTCTGTCGGAATCAAGGTAGGGGCGAAGTGACTCATACGAATGAATTCTGTGTTGTACTCTTCCACTGTCATAGTATCCTGAGTGAGGCGATTGAACTTGTCCTGCGGTTCAGATCGAGCGATAGCTATAATGTACATCTCCTGAAAAAGTCTGGAGAACTCCTCCCAAGTGACTCGGTCTGGTCTGAGCCATGTCTCCTCAGATAGCCACCAGTGATGCGCATTGTCCGTCAATTGCATTCTGACGGCAGTCATCCAACGTTCCCTTGGAAGCTCAGTTGCTTCTAATTGATGTTGTATGTTGGTGAGCCACTCATGAACTTCTGTCGACTGGCAGAAATCGGTGATAGAGCTCGTCGGTTGCCGTCGAGTTGGTAGGTTGGCCTGCTCCAGTGCATTTACTAGGCTGTTCCTCAAGTAATCCGCTTCACGACGCTGAGCTTCTTGATGAATTTGCTGTTGGGCTTGCATTATTGCGTGGATCATTTGGAATATCTGTTGCTATCCATGATTTGTCCTAGTGGGAAAACAGGCATCGGTGGAACGAACTGCGGAGGCGGCAGGATGTCATCACGCCGAAATCTAGAAGCTTGCTAATCTGCTTGGCTGCTTGAGTGAGTAGAGGGATCTCCACTCAATGGCGTCACTTCATCTTCTCCATAGGTGGCTACAGCACCTATTGGTGTTCTTGCTGGAGTTTTGTCGTTTGCTCATGAATCCATTACTCTGCATCCAAAAATAAACTATAAGAGGCGCACAGGAATCAAGGCAAGATGCAAGTCAAGAAATTAATTTGAATCTGAAATAGATATCAAGAACGTTTCAAGCAAGTGGATGAGATCCTAAAAACTTATCATATTCTTATTACAGGCTTGCTCGATCCCTAAGTTGAAATCGAACAAATTAGTTGTAGACCTGCATGGGCCACCATAAAAACTATGTCACGCCCCAGTCCCAAAATATCGAGGGACTAGACACGTGGCAATGGCCAGCAGCACACACCGATGGACAAACCCAATTTAATGGATCCATCGGGGCGCACTTAAGCTGTAATACAATAATAAGTATTTCCAATGATACAAGTGACAGTCTAATCTAATCTCATCCACAATAGATAATCACAGATCAAATGTCAGAATAAATGTAAATAAATATAAACTAACATATCTTAATAAAAGTGCCTCGGAGAACAATCGGAGAATAAGTCTTATACATCAATGCAATAGACTGGAAATAAAGTACTAGAGACAGAAATAAATGAGTATCTCAAGCCAATACTCAGGAGAAGTCCTCTGGTACGATCTCGTCCTCAGATCCTGGTTCTGCTCTAATGTATGCACCTGTTCCTGCTTCTGCTAATGCTAATGCTCCGGTCCCGTATACCTCGGGATAGATCTCGTCAGCTAATCCTGGGGACATAATCCGGAATCCAGGTCCTCAGGGGACATAGCAAGGTACAAAATAACTCATGCCAAAATAAATGCAGTACAGCAATAAATGAAATAATAGGGTAAATATATAACCAGCTAAGTGATATGCAAGTGAGAGTTTTAGTCATACTCGGGCTGAGACTACTATATGATCTGTGTCGGGGAAACCCATAGCAGTATTCTCTCGAAGGACCAGTACGGTACCAAAGCTCTGTGTCAGAGTCTAAGGCACTTCCATTAAGGTATTATATATATATATATAATTAGCCTTTTGTATGGTAAATCTTTCCCCACCTAATGTAATCACACGTCTCATGTCCATGACACGCAGGATCAAAACTAATGCAACAAGTCAGAATAAAATCTAAGCATGTAAACTGTATATGTCATAAACCTGTATCCTATATAGAATCACCATGAATATCTCACGAAGATTCTGTCTCATGAATAGTGTCAAGTGTCCTGGGTTATGATGTACTTGCTAAGACAAGTACGAGAATGTAAGGGGTCACGATATCCATCTCTAGGTGACGTTACACAACTCCGCATACGGGGTTGGCACCCGACTATTAATCGGACGCTAAGTAAAGTCACACGGTCCTAGGTTAAGCATGTACAAGATATAAATAAATCAGTCAAGAAATATGTAACAAGAACTGCAGGATTTGGCAAGGTACAATTGCCTGTAGTTCTGGCTCCAACTATAGCTCTGTCCTCAGTGGAATTTGCAGGTACTCCTCCAAAAGCTAAAATAAACATCACCATCAGATTTAGAAAATATCAAATAGCTAGAAACGCTTATCCTTGAGTCCAATTTGGACACAGGGGCAAAAATGATAGTTTTTGGTCAAAGCGGGGTCCACATGTGGCCCGCTTCGTACCAAAAATGTGTCAGGGACAAAGTTCTCCAAATTCGTCAAACTTAGTGTCAACAAGTCTAGAACGATGATACGAATCCAAAAAAACTTCCAGAACTGGATTTCGATGAGCCGATCACAAATTCGCCCGCCAAGTGGAGCTGCGGGGCCCACGATACGCGATTTTGTCAACGTTCTTAGAATCGACCCAAAATTGGGTCACAGGACCAGCGTATTGCTACGAGTCCGATGGCGCAAGTTTTGTTTCGATCCGACGTGTGTACACCCTGTATTTTAGTTACCAGATATTTATTGATTTATTATATATATTGTGCGTATTTTTGATTAGAATCGTTACTTCACGTCCGGGTCACAACCGGGTGCAGACGTTCGTCGGTAACATCTGGTAACGAGTGATAGACGTTCGCAACATCTTGATATACGTTCGCAACATCTTGATATACGTACCTATGTATATCATAACCCTAGGACACGTCCATACACTGTTATCGTGCCAGATTTTCTGTATCCTGATACTGACATCATGACCAAAATCTGGGATGACCTTAGGGTCGCGTTTATTGATAGTTACTTCTGTATGACGAGACTGCTAGATAGAGGTTCAAGTTCAGCGCACACTCGTTGACCGCTTGGGAAGGAGAAGATAGTCACTAGACGTTTGGGCTCCTCTGCACGCGCTTATATATATATATATGTGTCCTATTTATGTAGTATTTCTGTATCCAGAGTAGTAGTATCACCCGTGTGACTCTGTGCTCGGAGCTACGGTACGCCCTGTGTGTCTCTGTGTTCGGAGCTACGGTTTTATTTTGGACAGCCCACGCGTCGAACATTGTCTTCAAACTGTGTCTCACTTAGGTGGTTATGCTAGATTACACTGACGTTGCACTTGTAGTTTCTGTTATACTTGGCACTTGTAGTTTCTGTTATACTTGGCATGCTTATTTTTGTACCTTGCTACGTCCCTCTGAGGACCTGGTCCCCTGCCAGTTTTGCAGCATAGACGATTACGGAGCCTTTGGAGTTGCTGATGGAGTTGGTTGCCGTGCAGACATTGGTAACAGGTACTCATATGATTTTTATCGGCATTATGGTTATTTTATATTGTTTATTCATCTGCTAATGTAGCCTAGTTTTTATAGACTCATATTTCTTCTCGAGTTTATTCGAGTTTGTGTGTTATTGGGCGGCCGACTTTAGTACATGTAGCTCATTCTTGTGTATTTTTGTTCATTGTGGATTGAGACATAAATATTTATATTTACTGGATTATTTTAGTTACCATTAGTTTTTAGCTTATACGTATTCGAGTCAAACCAGAGTCTGGTCGAATGTGTAGCTGGCGTGTCATGTATTTCTGGTTCCACGTATTTTAGGACTA
The DNA here is from genome assembly GCA_036927795.1 of Iris macrosiphon. NCBI lineage: Eukaryota > Viridiplantae > Streptophyta > Magnoliopsida > Asparagales > Iridaceae > Iris > Iris macrosiphon. The sequence goes on from JAYESA010000016.1 coordinate 142,615,361, forward strand.
GGGCATGACAGCTGCAACTTTCGACGCCTAACGGCGCTGCCTGCTCTGTGCAGTACAATAGCGCATGCAGCCTGGTTTTTTTCTCAGGCCGCATGGAAGCTGAAATCCTCTTTAAATAGAGGCTCTCCTATTTCATTTAGAGAGTTAAAAAAATTGAGAGAGAGAAAGAAAAATCGAGAGCACCAGCAGGACACGCGGCAGCAGTTATCATCCTTCCAAAGGAATCTTTCGAGTGATCCGATGGTGACCAAGAGCATTCCAGAAGTTCTCGTGTGAACTTGCTGGATCCTTGGGACATATCATTGTATAACGCAAATCTTGCCTTGAGCTCTGGTGGTTTTGATCACCCCAGCAGGAGTTTTCTTCTTTGTATTTCTGTTCTTGTTCCAGTTCTTCTCGGTGTAGCGTCTGCGAACGTAAAGAGAAGAACGGTTTTTTGATTCTTGTTGTATTTTGCATTTTTTTTGGGTTGTCAGTTTATAACATGTTTCTTGTTTAGTGCTTCTGCGGAGTTGTGTGTCACTGTAGAGGAACTCTTGTGTGAATCTCAATGCACCAACTTCTCTTCTGGAGTTTGTAGAGACGAACTCTTGTGTGAGTCTCTACTTTGTGGCTACCTCTTCTTCTTTGATCTGACTTCGGGATTAATATTTACGATAGCAAAATGACCATCGTATTTGTTTTCTCATCGTCATAAACAACATTTATGAATATAAGACTGATGGCTAACTCCGATGATTAAATACCTTCGAAAATAATGAATTGGTGGAAAACAGATGTTTGCAAACACGACAAACAATTTATTTTTCGACAACATGTTTCCAACAATCAGTGTTTCTCAGAAAATACTATTTATGATAGACGATTTATTTGCGACTATATTTTATTTATTGGTAATAAAATTTTTTGATAATATATGTACATGGAAAAGTAATTTAACTTCTTTAAGTTTATCATAACCTTAGGACACGTCCATACACTGTTATCGAGTAAAAGATGTTCATACACTGTTATCGTGCCAGTAAAAGATGTTCGCAATATCTTGATGTACGTACCTGTGTATATCATAACCCTAGGACACGTCTATACACTGTTATCGTGCCAGATTTCCTGTATCCTGATACTGACATCATGACCAGAATTTGGGAAGACCTTAGGGTCACGTTTGTTGATAGTTACTTCTGTATGACGAGACTGCTAGATAGCGGTTCAGGTTCAGCGCACACTCATTGACCGCTTGGGAAGGGTAAGACAGTCACTAGACGTTTGGGCTCCTCTGCACGCACTTATATATATATATGTCTATTTATGTAGTATTCCTGTATCCGGAGTAGTAGTATCACCCGTGTGACTCTGTGCTCAGAGCTACGGTATGCCCCATGTGTCTGTGTTCGGAGCTACGATTTTATTTTGGACAGCCTACGCGTTGAACATTATCTTTAAACTGTGTCTCACTTAGGTGGTTATGCTAGATTACACCGGCATTGCACTTGTACTTTCTGTTATACTTGGCATGCTATATTTTTGTACCTTGCTACGTCCCTCTTAAGACCTAGTCCCCTGCCAGTTTTGCAGCATAGACGATTACGGAGCCTTTGGAGTTGCTTGTCGTGCAGGCATTGGTACCAGGTACTCATATCATTTCTATCGGCATTATAATTATTTTATATTGTTTATTCATCTGATGTTGTAGCCTAGTTTTTATAGACTCATATTTCTTCTCGAGTTTATTCGAGTTTGTGTGTTATTGGGGGGCCGACTTTAGCACATATAGCTCATTCTTGTGTATTTTTGTTCATTGTGGATTGAGACATAGATGTTTATATTTACTAGATTATTTTAGTTTGTCACGGCCCGCACCCAGTATAGGGGCACGAGAGCGTGGGTACGTCCAGCCTACGCCGCAGCATCGACGGTAGAACGCTGTCTATGTCACAGTAACACTAAATAACTAAACACCTGTCAATAATATACTTCTCCATAATCTCACAATATAACTCAATCACAACAACTATAAGGCACGATAAAAGATAAAAGAACTAACATAGTTAATCACCATGTCTCAACATAAAGATAACTCACAGTCTAGCTGTCCAACACAAGTTCCCAATTAAACTTAACATGAGTCTAATATAAACTGAAATAACCTCCATAAATCTCAAGCATAAAATAAATACTATCTAGGTAGCTGTAGGCAAAGTCTCATCTAGAAGCATGGTCTCCTCTAGGATCTCTGGTACATAGTCTGCATCTATACCTGGTCCTTAGTGCATGGTACAGAAATCCTCAAGATTCTCTGAAAAAAATATCCAGTCAGGATTGGAACAAAAATACACCTCTAACAGCAGTTCCACATATATTAACAAAAACTATAACACAGTGTAAAGAAATACAAGACAGATATGAATAACTGGCAATAGGAAATACTGGAATAAAAATGCTGGAATAATACTGGAACATCATCATCAATATGCATCTGACAAGGAATAGAACTACAAGTGTACGCAAGTACAAAGAACTGGTATATAAGTGTGTATAAGAACAACAACTAGAACATGTGAAAATACAAGATCAATCTATCAAGATACATGTCAAGAATCATCTATCTAAGTGTGTGAAACATCAGTATATCATGTGATCGGCTTGGGACTATATGACTCATTACATGGATTAGCGATCATCCCCAACAGGTCAGGCTAACCAGAATGTAACAGCGATGAGGCATGTAAGGGTAAGGCTGCACCGACGTGAGATGTGGGTGAGCTAATGCTGCATGTAAGGTTGGGTATGATCACATAAACTACTAATATTTCCCCCGTTTCCCCTGCTAGCACGATGAATTTCCATCACGACTCCTCGTGACAGGTCTCAATGATGCCAACTCGTGTAAAGAACAGTGTCAGAGTCATGTACGCTATACAACAAGAATTATAGAGATAATCAACATAATGGAAACTGTCAGAGAATGTACTCGCCTGTGGTCCTTAGCTGGCAATACCAATATCTGGGTTCCAAGGTACCGTCTGAGTGATCCAACAGTCCTATAGATATATCATAACACAATATTGTATCAGACTTTACACTAATACATAATCAATTATCATGATCTCACAGACTATGCTAGGGGTCACGTCTGTAGTTGCTGTGCATAACAGACAGTCAATGGTACGGTCTTGCCAGTACGTCAGTGTACATGTGGCAGTCTGCTAACACACTACATGGTCACAGGTCAATATAATTATGGGGTATCCGGGGTTACATTCAAGTCATCTAATATATATAACACATAGTACATAATAGGATCTAACTTATTCATAATATCCATTAGTTACAAAATAATAGACATACGTATATATATATACTCTAAATAGAATTAATACTCTATATATATATATATTAAACATTTGCTAGGAAGATGTGTACAATACGTAGATTTATGTATTTATACTAATTGAGAGATACCATATATATATATTAATTAGGTTTATATTCATGTAGGTATATAATACGTACATACAAGCACACCAATCTACCGTCATACGATACGGGTATACTATCATAGCTAATTGTACGCATGCAAGCAAGGAAGAATACGCGTGTGCATGTACGCGTTATACGTACACGAAAGGGGACTCAAACCTGGACGTGGGAATGAGACGTACGTGTCGCGGCATCGTCAAGTCGAAAGGCTGCTCCGGTCGGGTATAGCGAGTCAGTGGTCGTCCGGCGTGCGCAGGCGAGTCGTCCGGTCTGCAGCGAGTCGTCCGGTCTGTGTTGTCGTATGGTCTGCAGCGAGGACCTCGGTCGGCGGCGTCGGCACTCGAGCGGGCAGTCGGGCGGCTCTCAGTCGATGGGACGCAGGCGGCTCGGGGTCAGCGGTCCGATCGTCTCCGGCGTTCAGTTGCGGGGGGGGGGGGGGTCGACCGTCGGGTGGTGGTCTGCTCAGCCGCTCGGCTCCGGCGAGCTCACGTCGGGTTTCGGCGGTGAATAGGAAGATGGGAAGAAGGGTTCGGCTGGGGTATTAGGTTTTTAGGTTTTAAGAAAAGAATAGCTAGGATGATATATATATATATATATATATATATACAAGGGTGTGGGTTTGACCTAGAATATGTTGACTTTGGTCAATACTAGAAAAGACCTTGGCTTATTATGGAGATATTCCAATGGGCTAGGGTTCGAATGGTTTAATGAATTATTGAAATTGCATGAAATAGGTCTATTGTTTGCTTGATTAACATTAAATGCAAGGAGGCGTTCTTCAATTAAATAGAAGTACAAAGGCTAGATTTACGTGGGACACAAGCATTAATTAATGGTCTGGCGTATCTAGGGCAAGGGTGTGAATCGGGTGGAAGACAAAGCTAGCGTAGCGTCCTAATTATCGAATAACGATAACGTGCACAATCAATTAAGGTCACCGTAAATTAATTAAAATTGATTATCATGCAATCATTACTCATTAATTACGAAAAGACGAAAATACCCCTAATCCAAAAAGTGGGGGTGACATAATTACCATTAGTTTTTAGCTTATACGTATTAGAGTCGGACCAGAGTCTGGTCGAATGCGTAGCTAGCGTGTCGCGTATTCCTGGTCCCACGTATTTTAGGACTGGGGCATGATATATTTTTGTGGTGGCCCATGCAGGTCTGATTTAAATCGTCTTGGTCACCTGACTGTGCCAAGCGAGCCTGCAAATTAGGAATATATATTAGAATTTATTGTTGAATAGGATCTCAATCCATAATCGTTTTTTATATTAAAAAAAGTCCCTTTGTATTTGATTATCGCCCTTGGACTTCCAAATTGTATTCGTTCATTTTTTTATCAATATCGTTATCCTTGTTCTCATCTTCTTTTTATTTCTAAAGGACGAACGCTTGTGCCTGATGGTTCCCTCCAGAAGAAGATTGCAGTCCAGACGACAGAAGACAAGAATTGTGTAATACTCTTTGAGAAGATTGTTACCCTCAGTAGTGTAGGTTGACAGGTTCTTTTTAGATTCTAGAACTAGTGTAGAAGGTTAGCAAGAGAATTGGACCCATTAGTATGTCCTTAGAACTGGTAAAACCCTACTTGAGATAACGGTGATTTGGGAAGTACTGGAGCTAGAAAGATTGTTGATCATAACCCTCTAGAATAATTTATGAAAATGCATAGTCCGATGCTATAAATTAGTTGATGTATATGATAGCGATACCAGGAACACTATTATGAACTAGAGGAGATGGAATTTTAGGCTCTCACCTGGAAGATGATGATTTGATACCAGAAATTCTAGCATGTACTTGGGTGATACCATTATTGCACTATGTGACTTGGAGAGATAAATAACGGAAAGAAGAAATTTGAGGAATATAATTGTAGGAAAAAATGTGAGGAGAAGAGTAATTATACATTAGGGAAGAAAATTTATTTTTGGAGGATTAGTGTTGTAAATAGAACGGAAGAATTCATTATAAGGATAAGTCTAGACTATGACATTGTCCTAGGCATAGATTGGTTGAGCCAATACCACGAGACGCTAGATTGTCGACGTGGCAGCATTATATTTAGACCACCAGATCACCCTGAGTTTGAGCTTCTTCGGGGTGCTCGAGAGTATGGTGTCCAACCTACCTTAGCGTCATACATTACAGAAGGTGAACCGGTGTACCCCTGTATTATATCAGGATTTGAGGATGTGTTCCTAGAGGGTCTTCCAGGCCTGCCACCTGACAGAGAGATAGAGTTTGCTATAGATTTGACTCCCATAGCTGAGCCAGTTATTTTTCCAGTCTACAGACTAGCACTGATAGAGTTTGTTGAGTTGAAGGTCCATAATAGAGGATCTCTTAGACAAGGATTTCATTTGGGCTAGTATTTCTCCATGGGGAGCAACCATCTTATTTGTGCCGAAGAAAGATGGGACAGTACGTTTGTGTATCGTTTACAGGACGTTAAATGCTGTAACGATAAAGAACAAGTACCCACTGCCACGCATCGATGATTTATTTGATCAGCTTAGTGGTGCATGTGTATTCTCGAAGATCAAACTCAGACCCGGCTATCATCAGATCAAGGTACGGAGAGAGGATATTCCGAAGTTGGCTTTTCGGATAAAGTACGGGAACTATGAGTTTTTAGTCATGTCGTTTGGTTTAACCAATATGCCAGTAGTATTTATGAGTCAGATGAACAATGTTTTCAACCAGTACTTAGATAAGTTCATGGTGGTGTTCATCGATGATATCTTGGTATATTCCAAGATCCAGGAGGAGCACGAGAGATATCTCAGGATCGTGTTGGTGTCACGACCCGTACCCAAAAAATCGGACATGAGTCGTGGGTACGTCCAGTCTATGCCGCAGCATCGGCGGTAGAACGATGTCTAGGTCTACTATCTAGCTAACAATATCACACAACAATATAATTACCTGTCAAGATCTCAACTCCAAACGGAGGAACAATATGATAAAGATAACACAAGTACTCAATCACGAATCTAAGCACGATAAGATAACAAAGAAGTCTAACAACTACAGAGTCTAAACGACTACAACTACTAAAGACATCAACAATAATAATAATAATAATACAATAATATCCAGAATCAAATACAATACAAGTCTCAAACCAAAAGTCGGGGACAAATCCGATACCAAAAGCTAATCAATACAACTGATGTCCTAGTGATCCCGGCTACCAACCCGAAAATCATTCCTGAACTAGGGGGTCCCTGTCTGTACCATCGACAGGCTGAGGTCCATAAAATGTCGGACACCAATCTTTCAGATCCTCTGAAAAATATATCCAGTCAGGATTGGAGCAAGTACACCTTTAACAACAGTTCTAATTAAATGATAAAAACTATAAAACAGTTGTAGCAAGTAGCACAAGGTGAAGAAAATAAAGTATGAACAAGAAAATATATAAAAACTATAAAACTATAAGCCCTGCCCTGCTCGGGTATCTCCCTCTGCTGGTGCGGGACATGATGATGTGCCACAGGTAGCCTAGCTCCAACTCTCCGATCCTGTGCTCCACCAGATGGAGGTGCAGTGGGGCAATCTCGCATCTGGTGAGCAGCGGATCCACAGAACAGACACATCTTCAGCCTCCTCCTACAAATATCCCAAGTGTGTCATGCCTTCCTGTAGTAGGAACAAGTGGGCACTCTCTCATACTGACCCTGCTGCGCTATCTTCTACACATAGGGACGCTTAGCCGGTCCCGCACTACCACTCGCACTACCTGAGTCATCCCTGCCTCTCTTGGACTTGAGCTCCAAGTCATCCTCTGCCCTCTGAGCGTCCCCGACGATCTGCTCAAAAGTCGCATCGCGGTCACTCCTAGTCAAAGACTTGACCGCCATGACCAAGCCCTAGCAAAACTTTCTCGCCTTTGCTGCCTCACTCAAGCCCTCTACAAATCTGCCCAGACGACAGAACTCCGCTGCGTACTCGTCTACTAGCATGCTCTCCTGGACGAGTACCTCAAACTGGCTCTCTAAAGTACGGAGCGCCACATCTGGGAAAAAAATCTCCTTAAAAAGCCTCTTAAAAGTCTCCCAAGTAAGCCCTGTTGCCGCGATCCTCGTATCAGTGCGATACCACGTCAAAGCAAGGTTGAACATCTGACTGCCCACTGCCTCTATCTGCATGCTGTCTGGAATCTGTGCCAGCCGAAAAATTCCCTCAATCTGCTCTATCCAGTCATTCGGAGACAGGATCCCCTCTGTGTCACGCCCCGGTCCCGCAGGGCCGTTCGTCCTCGCTTTGGTCCCTAAGGAACCGATCGTCCTCGCACGGGCGTGATGCCGGGTAAGCCTAAAGTGTGCTTGCACAAGGCCAAAGCTTTGATATAAGGGCAAGTAAGCTATTCAATACTGAAGCAGCGGCACACATATTGCAGAAAAGTGAAGAACATAATGGCATATAAAAATAAGCTCTTTTATTTATATTCACAAGTGTTACAAGCGGCGCATGGCCGAGGTTACAATTCGCTCAAGCACTCTATCTCTCGATTACAATGACACCATTCCATATATTATGTCCCTCTATATAAAAGCAACTCAAAGCAGGCACATCTCGATGCGGCTCAAGGCATCGACTCTAGATTTTTGGTTCCTTGGGATGAGGCACGGCTATCGCTTCCTCGGACGATCAAGCACCTGAGAACAAGCAAACGGTTGGTGGGTCAGCACTTTATATAAGTACTGGTGAGATAAAACAACTGAATAGAAGCTACACCCCCTGAAACCCACACTAAGTAATCATGTGGCAAAATATTGTATTACTAGTGATCTTGCTACTTTTACCTAAGTTTATTTTATGCAACTCAGGACTATAGTCAGATTATATCTTTTAAAAACATAACTTTGAAACAGTTTGCATAATCAACTTATAAGCATACGATCGGGGCAGTGCTCTATCGTCTAGTGCGCAGCATGTATTGTGCATCAAAAACTAACTCTTTGGGGCTAGTAGCATATAGGAACTATCATTCAATCAAGCACACAAGTTGAACTATCAATCAGAGGTCGGTCCCTGAGAAACTCAGAATCGGTAGCGGTAATCCAGCTAACCAATGACTTACATTCTGATCCTATTAGCAGCTGTGACCGAGGTTCAGCTCTGCACTAATAGTCATTGTCTGACCGATGCAATGCATGAAGCACTAACAGATAATCTCTACGATGCCGACAAAATGAACAAGCAGGCTTATGTATAAACTCATATTTCTTACCCCATAGCCGAACGGTTATCCCTGCAGCAGACACACAAGTTAGCCACAATTTGCATATAGGGACAAACTTATGAATCAATCTTTTGGTGTCAACAATGATAGGTATGCAAGAAGGTAAACCTAGCATGCGCCCTTTCTATATGACGGTTTATGGATTTCCCCATTATTGGACAACAATACCCCCCAAGATCCCGTAGGACCGGACGTCAGGGTGCTCTTACAATCCCTTCCGGACCGATCGATTCCCAGTGCCCCAGAAACCGATCGAGAGACTATCACCTTGTGCACAACTTGTCAGAGACCAATGCATGACAAACAACATTCACATTCACAAGCATATAACAATCTAATAGCACACACCCCAAGATCCCGAAGGACCGGACGTCAGGGCGGACTATTAGACTCTTCTCTTTCACTTATTCAAGCAAACAAATTTTTTCAACAATCTAATAGCATACCCCCCAAGATCCCGAAGGACCGGACGTCAGGGCAGACTATTAGACTCTCTTTTTCATTCATTCAGGCAAACACATCTCTTCACATATCTAATAGCACACCCCCCAAGATCCCGAAGGACCGGACGTCAGGGCGCACTATTAGACTATGCTTATGTGAATCAAAACTTATAGCAGTTCGATATAGCAAACAGACAAGCGAAACATATAATGGCAAGCACGATTGATTTCATATCTAACATGCAAAACTATCTCTTTCTTAGCATATTCAAAGGGACATATTTGAGCGATTCATTTACTTATCTTTCTTAGCATGGCAAGGGTTCGTTTGAGCTGTGTCGGTGTTTCTAAGCATGCAATATTTCTATCTTTCTCTTAGCATGGTAATAGTTCTATCTCATTTCTGATAAGCGATACATATACTCTAGTTAGGCAGCAGATTCGTTTCAATGACAAGCTATGTGCATTCTCTTATTAGCATGCTGAGTCGGTTCTATCATTCTTCTTATGAAAATATTCTTCTTAAGCAAACAAGCATTCATAAACTCAGATTCATTATTAAGTCATGCAAGAATCAGAGAATGCAGTTCTGCCCACTCACTTTGATCAATCGGTCGGGAACTCTCCGAGAAGACTTCCGTTCGAGTAAGCAAGACGATAAAACTTGTACATAGCACCTACGCGGAGCAGGGTGCTACATACTTACCCACCAACAAAGAGTTTCGTCCTCGAAACTCAAGGAGAAACTCACAAAAATACAGAGCAGCGATAGTCCTCATCCCTCACCATCCCAAATCAAAACTCTAGCAATCCAGAAATCACAAATCACATCTCATGCAACAAAAACAAATCCAGAAAACTTTTGCCGACAACTTTGAGAATATTTACAAACTCATTGTATGGAACGTTCATTGCATCTCACATCAGGCACATCTCAGAGTCGGAGGCAACAGAATAGGCAAGGAATCGAGTCGCTCTGATACCACTATGTCATGCCCCGGTCCCGCAGGGCCGTTCGTCCTTGCTTTGGTCCCTACGGAACCGATCATCCTCGTACGGGCATGATGTCGTGCAAGCCTAAAGTGCGCTTGTACAAGGCCAAAGCTTTGATACAAGGGCAAGTAAGCTATTCAATACTGAAGCAGCGGCACACATATTGCAGAAAAGTGAAGAACACAATGGCATATAAAAACAAGCTCTTTTATTGATATTCACAAGTATTACAAGCGACGCATGGCCGAGGTTACAATTCGCTCAAGCACTCTATCTCTCGATTACAATGATACCGTTCCATATATTATGTCCCTCCATATAAAAGCAACTCAAAGCAGGCACATCTTAATGTGGCTCAAGGCATCGACTCCAGATTTCCGGTTCCTTGGGATGAGGTACGGCTATCGCTTCCTCGGACGATCAAGCACCTGAGAACAAGCAAATTATTGGTGGGTCAGTACTTTATACAAGTACTGATGAGATAAAATAACTGAACAGAAGCTACACCCTCTGAAACCCACACTAAGTAATCATGTGGCAAAATATTGCATTACTAGTGATCTTGCTACTTTTACCTAAGTTTATTTCATGCAACTCAGGACTATAGTCAGATTATATCTTTTGAAAACATAACTTTGAAACAGTTTGCATAATCAACTTATAAGCATACGATCGGGCAGTGCTCTATCGTGTAGTGCGCAGCATGTATTGTGCATCAAAACTAACTCTTTGGGGCAAGTAGCATATAGGAACTATCATTCAATCAAGCACACAAGTTGAACTATCAATCAGAGGTCGGTCCCCGAGAAACTCAGGATCGGTAGCGGTAATCCAGCTAACCAATGACTCACATTTTGATCCTACTAGCAGCTGTGACCGAGGTTCAGCTCTGCACTAATAGTCATTGTCTGACCGATGTAATGCATGAAGCACTAACAGATAATCTCTACGATGCCAAAAAAATGAACAAGCAGGCTTATGTATAAACTCATATTTCTTACCCCATAGCCGAACGGTTATCCCTACAGCAGACACACAAGTTAGCCACAATTTGCACATAGGGACAAACTTATGAATCAATCTGTTGGTGTCAACAATGATAGGTATGCAAGAAGGTAAATCTAGCATGCGCCCTATCTATATGACGGTCCATGGGTTTCCCCATTATTGGACAATAATACCCCCCAAGATCCCGGACATCAGGGTGCTCTCACAAACCCTTCCGGACCGACCGATTCCCAGTGCCCCAGAAACCGATCGAGAGACTATCACCTTGTGCACAACTTGTCCGAGACCAATGCATGACAAAAAACATTCACATTCACAAGCATATAACAATCTAATAGCACACTCCCCAAGATCCCGAAGGACCGGACGTCAGGGCGGACTATTAGACTCTTCTCTTTCACTTATTCAAGCAAACACATCTTTTCAACAATCTAATAGCACACCCCCCAAGACGCCGAAGGACCGGACGTCAGGGCGGACTATTACACTCTCTTTTTTATTCATTCAGGCAAATACATCTCTTCACATATCTAATAGCACACCCCCAAGATCCCGAAGGACCGGACGTCAGGGTGCACTATTAGACTATGCTTATGCGAATCAAGACTTATAGCAGTTCGATATAGCAAACAGACAAGCGAAACATATAATGGCAAGCACGATTGATTTCATATCTAACATATAAAACTATCTCTTTCTTAGCATATTCAAAGGGACATATTCGAGTGATTCATTTACTTATATTTTTAAGCATGGCAAGGGTTCGTTTGAGCTGTGTAGGTGTTTCTAAGCATGCAATATTTCTATCTTTCTCTTAGCATGGCAATAGTTCTATCTCATTTCTGGCAAGTGATACATATACTCTAGTTAGGCAGCAGATTCGTTTCAATGACAAGCTATGTGCGTTCTCTTATTAGCATGCTGAGTCGGTTCTATCATTCTTCTTATCAAAACATTCTTCTTAAGCAAACAAGCATTCAAAAACTCGGATTCATTATTAAGTCGTGCAAGAATCAGAGAATGCAGTTCTGCCCACTCACTTTGATCAATCGGTCGGGAACTCTCCGAGAAGACTTCCGTTCGAGCAAGCAAGGTGATATCACTTGTACATAGCGCCTACGCGGAGCAGGGCGATATAATCTGTACCCCAAAACTCATAGGGCCGCATACTCTGGAAGTCAATGATGCTGTCCGGCCTCGGATGATGTGCCTGCTCTGCCCGTGGCTGGATATGAGCCACTCTATCCACTGCCGTCATGGCCACCTGGTAGGCATTCTCAATGCTCAGCCTCATCACATCTACCTGGAGTTGCTGTGCATCCATCATCTCCCTGAAGAATGCAAACAACTGTGCGATATCTACTAGTGCAGGAGGTGGTGGAGGTGGTACCACCGGAACGACTGGGGTAGTCCTCGGATCGACAAGTAGAGGAGGATCCCCGAGAGAAGTAGATGCTCCATCAACCGCAGGAGTGGTGAGTGGAGCGGTAGCAGCTGTCTGAATATGAGCTGGACGAGAGGTGGCAGACCTCTCGGTGGCAACTGCTGGGACGGTATGATGTGATCGTGTCTTCGGAGGCATCCTGAACACAGATCAAAAGAAGTTAATATGGCGCAAGATACGATATCATCAAAGGAGGACATTAATATTTCAAAAGAAGCAATTTTAGAATAATTAGATTGGAATTGTTCCTAGTCGTGATTGATTACACTCTCATCCTAGATCCTATATCCTAGAGCAGGCTCGCAGCAGTACAACTAAATCATTGTACTACCACGATATCGCACTAATTGCGAAGCTCGAGACCTGCATGGGTCACCACAAAAAATATGTCACGACCCGTACCCAAAAAATTGGACATGAGTCATGGGTACGTCCAGCCTACGCTGCAGCATCGGCGGTAGAACGCTGTCTAGGTCTACTATCTAGCCAATAATCTCACAAAACAATATAAGTACCTGTCAAGATCTTAACTCAAAACGGAGGAACAAAATTATAAAGATAACACAAGTACTCAATCACGAATCTAAGCACGATAAGATAACAAAGAAGTCTAACAACTACAGAGTCTAAACAACTACAACTACTAAAGACATCAATAATAATAATAATAATACAATAATATCTAGAATCAAATACAATACAAGTCTCAAACCAAAAGCCGGGGACAAATCTGGTACCAAAAGCTAATCAATACAACTTAGGTCCTAGTGATCCCGGCTACCAATCCAAAAATGACTCCTGAACTAGGGGGTCCCGGTCTGCACCATCGTCAGGCTGAGGTCCATAAAACGTCGGACATGAATCTTCTAGATCCTCTGAAAAATATATTCAGTCAGGATTGGAGCAAGTACACCTTTAACAGCAGTTCCAGTTAAATGATAAAAACTATAAAATAGTTGTAGCAAGTAGCACAAGGTAAAAAAAATAAAGTATGAACAAGGAAATATATATATATATATATATATATATATATATATATATATATATATATATATATATATATATCAACTGGTGCATAAAGGTAAAGATGCATGAAAATCAGAAGCAAGATAGTAATGACTGCAGGATACAAAAAATCTAAACTAAGATCAAGTGTGTGCACAATAACGTAAAGTAAATCCAGCAAGAGTAAATATAATGAGTCCAGTCCAGAAAGTATAAGTGAGACCAGCCAATATGTGCAAGAGAGTCCAGACTAAAAAGAATGAACTAGTGTCTCTGAAATACTTGTTTTGACATGTAAACGGCTAAGGGTAAGTACGACTTACCGCACACTGGGTGTGCGGCTGCTATCATTCCAGATTAGACAAGAGAGAGTAATTCCAGATTGGGAATGTTTACATGTCTACTCGAGTATTTTTTTGCTCCGACTAGTACAAGTGAATCCAAGACCCGACACATAAATCAAGTATGAGTCCAGCCAAAAACATGAGTGATGCCTGTAGTGAGTCCTGATGTGATGCTAGTAGGTGATTCCAGAAATAGAGGCTAGAAACTTAAAATATACGTGTCGCAAGTAAATGAATCCAGAAATACTATTCAGTGTCGTGCCAGAAAATCAGATAATACTATACTAGAAGCTGAATCATAATAATCATCAGATAATGAAAACTATCAAAGAATGTACTCACCTGACGTCCTGAGCAACTGGCGATCCGAACTGACGTCGCAAGGACCTATTACGAAAAGTAAGGTTAAACGGGGTTCTAAAGAGTTATACAGATATAAAATAATAAAAAACAAGCTTCTAGGGTTGTTCTAGGTCAAACGGGTCAAACCGATAAAATCTGGGTCAAAAGTCAACTCGGGGTCCAAAAAGTCAACTATAGGTCAAAACTAGGTCAAAGGTTGACTTTGGTGGTCAACTGGGTCAACTACGGTCAACTCTAGGTCAAACTATGGTGCCCATAAAATTCTAGGTTAAAACTAGCTCATTAAGCTAGTAAACCCTCAAACTCGCCTCTTTGAGATATCGGGATACCCTCGGTATCCGATATCTCAACCTACGCTACACACCTAGCCTAAACCCACTAACATATATACTAACACGTATATATATATATATATCTATCTATATATATAAAATTAACTCTAACCTTATTCCTAGGTAAAAACCCAATACCTCGTCCCGATACCCAATACCTTGAGTATCTCAAGGTATTGAGATATCTCGCCTAACCCTTTCTAACTCTAACTAACTAGCTAACTATATATATATATATATATATATATATATATATATATATATATATATATATATATATATAGGCAATACCTCAATATCTTGCCTCCGATACCTCACTTACATCAATACCTTGGTATCTCAAGGTATTGAGATCCAATACATTGCCCTCTCATCTCACCAACTAAATTATATATATATATATACTCATTTATACCTATATATATATATATATATATATATATATATATATATATATATGTATATATATATATATATATATATATATATATATATACACACACACACACACACACACACACACACACACACACACATATATATATATATATAAGGGGGGGTTATAGACGCTGCTGCTGCGAAGCGCTGCTGTTGCTGCTGCCTGCAGCTGCTGCTGCTGCTGAGCTGCTCTACTGCAGCTGCTCTTCTTTTCTCCCTGCTGCTGCTGCTCTTCTTTTCATCTCTCTCCCTCTTCCTCTATCTCACTCTCTCATCTCTCTAACTCTCTTCCCTTCTTCCTCTTCCAATTTCACTCTACCTCACTCACTCACTCACTCACTCACTCTCTCAAACAACACACACCAATACACACATATATATATATATATAGAAACACACACACATATATATACACATACACACACACACACACACACACACACACACACACACACACACACACACACACACACACACATATACACACATACACACTACACACTAACACACACTACACTCACACACACTACACTACACACTCACACACATGCATATATACATATACCTATATATATATATATATATATATATATATACATACTCACGCTCACACTCACACTCACACACTCTCACACACACTAACACACACACAAACACGCTCATAACACACACTCACACCTATACACCCAAGCACACTACCACAAACACTCACTATACTACGCACAAACAACATACTACACACCAACACCTCACACTCACACACAAACCACACAAACACACTACCCACACTCAACTACACCAACACACACACTCAACCACACTCACACAAACACATATAATACATATATATATATAAATATAAACTTGTAAACCTTAATACATACTCCCCGAGGCTAAACCAACCTGCGCACAAGCCCAAAACCTAGAAACCAAGTTGAAATGGCCATTTGGTCATTTCGACGAACACTTGGTGTGCGGTTTGCGATACCTCATGAAACGTACACCAAACCTACTCGGAATCGACCTAAAATTTACCCACGAGTTTTAATCGATGTTTAGAATCTCAAAAAATACTAATACTAACACTTTAATTCTAGGTCTGTGGCAAAATTTTACATGCATGTGGAACCCACGACGACGAAAAAACCCCCAAATTGCCCGAAATGCCCAAATCTCCGCGACACGACCTCACGTGTCTGAACGGGGACACATATTTACCCTTAAGATACCCTAGCACGTCTACCTAGGTCTGTCTAACATAGGACAACACACAAAATTGGGCCAATATCGGATTTTACCCAAAATTGACACAAAATCCTATGCCAAAGTCTCCAAACACATCCA
The DNA here is from genome assembly GCA_036927795.1 of Iris macrosiphon. Taxonomy (NCBI): domain Eukaryota; kingdom Viridiplantae; phylum Streptophyta; class Magnoliopsida; order Asparagales; family Iridaceae; genus Iris; species Iris macrosiphon. The sequence continues at coordinate 142,631,818 of JAYESA010000016.1, forward strand.
AACAAGCTCCAACTTCCTCCCATGGGTAGCCCTAAGGTCTAGAAAGGTTCTAAACTACTAATTACACTATATTAGAGCAATCACTAAGAGTTAAGTTAGGGTTTACCTCTTGGAAGTTGAAATTCCAAGGTCAAAGTCTCCAAAAACTTAGAAATCACCACTCTCAAGCCTCCAAGCCTCCAAGCCAAGCCTCTACACCAAGTCTAGGCTCTACACACCTAGGTTAGGGGAAAGTAAAGGGTTAGGATTTATATTAAAGAGAGGAATAAATAAAGAAAGAGAAAGAATGGTGAGAAACTTACTTGGAATTGAAGTAGAAAATGGAAGAAGTGAAGAAAGAGAGTGGAGAGGAGAATGAAGAAGAAGAAGAAGAAGAAGAAGAAGAAGAAGAAATGAAATGGAGGGGGGGGGGGGGGAGGGGCCGGCCATGTATAGAAATAGGTTTAGGGTTAGGATTTGTGTTAAACAGAATGACTGAAATGTCCTCCACTAAGTCATCTTAATTAGGGTTTGGGTTAGGGGTTTCCAAATGCACTCTAAGTAAATTCTAATCACTCCAACTAACTAATTAAAATATAAATAACTATTCTAAACCAATAAATGAGTCTGGCAAGGGTGTTGGTTGGGTCTGGCAAGGGTCCACTAGGGTCTGACATGGGTCCAGGCTATCCAAAACCCTAAAACAACTAATAAAAATAAATACATGCATCTAATTAAATATTAATACAAATATTTATGATCAATACACAATTTACCAAATTAAAATATAAAAAAATATCCTGCCCTGGAAATGGGGTAGTGACAGTTGGAGACGCTGAGGCAGGAGAAGCTGTATGCCAAGCTCAGTAAATGTGAGTTCTGCTTGGATAGAGTACCATTCCTGGGACACATAATCACCGGAGATGGACTATCAGTTGACCCGGAGAAGATCGCTGCAGTAGGGACGTGGCCTACCCCTACATCAGTTATAGAGATTAGGAGTTTTCTCGAACTTGTCGGATATTATCGGAGGTTCGTGAAAAACTTCTCGAGGATCGCTGTGCCTATAATGCGACTGATGCGTAAAGGCGAGGAGTTTACCTGGAATGTGGAATGTCAGACAACTTTCAATGACTGAAGAAGCGTCTGACATCAGCACCGATTTTGACACTTCCTTCAGGATCGGGAGGATTTGTAGTATACAGTGATGCATCTGGGAGTGGATTAGGATGTGTACTAATGCAATACGGCAAGGTGATAGCCTACGCATCGAGACAACTGAGAGTTCATAAGAAAAACTATCTGACGCACGATCTAGAACTAGCTGTAGTGATATTTGCACTAAAGCTATGGCGGCACTACCTTTATAGAGAGCGTGTTAAGATTTACACAGATTACAAAAGTCTGAAGAATGTCTACACTTAGAAGAAGCTCAACATGAGACAGAGACGATGGCTAGAGTTGATGACAGATTATGATATAGAGTTGTAGTATCACCCTGGCAAGGCGAATGTAGTAGCAGATGCCTTAAGCAGGAAGCCCATGGCATACTTTTTGATGACTCAGCGAAAATTGTTAAAGGATCTTCAGGAGCTCGGGATAGAGGTTGTATTACCAGGCATGGATGGACAGATGGCCAGTCTTGAGGTTCAGTCTACTTTGGTTGAGAGGATCAAGGTAGCCCTGCCTACAGATGCGAGATTCAGACAACTACGAGAGAGGACAAAGGCCGGCATGCAGACAGGACTCAGGATTCATGAATACGGAACATTGAGGTATGGAGATCGCCTATACGTTTCGAGTGGCAAGATACGCCAAGAGTTGATGACTGAGGCTCATAGCTCGATTTATTTTATTCATTCCGGAGGTACGAAGATGTATCGAGATTTGAGACAACACTACTGGTGGCATAGAATAAAGAGGGAGATTGCGAGATTCGTGGCGAGATGTTTGGTCTGTCAGCAAGTCAAGACTGAACATCAGAGGAATGCAGGACAATTATAGCCGCTTCCCATTCCCGAGTGGAAGTGGGAATACATTACTATGAACTTCGTCACAGGATTCCCGAGGAGCCCTAGTGGGAAGGATGCAGTTTGGGTTATCGTAGACCGACTCACCAAGTCTGCACATTTCTTACCCTTCAGAGTTGGGCAGTCCACAGAGATATTAGCTGACATGTATATAAGGTAGATTGTACGACTATATGGAGTGCCTGTCAGCATTGTATCGGATCATGATTCCAGATTTATGTCATATTTTTGGCAGAGTATGCAGGAGAGTCTAGGAACTCGTCTCAAGTTCAGCACTACATATCATCTACAGACTGATGGCCAGTCAGAGCGCACGATTCAGATACTAGAGGATATGTTGAGAGCGTGCATGATCGACTTTGGAGGATCTTGGGAGGACCATCTACATTTGGTGGAATTCTCCTACAATAATAGTTACCAGGCCAGCATACAGATGGCACCTTATGAGGTACTGTACGGCAGAAAGTGTAGGTCACTGGTACGTTGGAGTGACGTGAAAGAGCGTCAGATACTTGGTCAGAGTTGGTGACACAGACAGTGGAGAAAGTAAAGCAGATTCAGATCCACCTGCGTGCAGCACAGGACAGACAGAAGCATTGGAAAGATGCGTACCGCAGACCTTTGGAGTTTAAGAAGGATGACCATGTATTTTTGAAGATATTGCCTACCCGTGGTACCATCAGATTCGGAGGCAGAGGCAAGCTAAGTCCGAGGTACATCGGACCTTTTGACATCTTGGAACGAGTTGGCGAAGTGGCTTATCGTCTTGCATTGCCTCCATTATTAGAAGGAGTGCACGACGTATTTCACGTATCGCAGTTGAGGAGATACATGGCAGACCCTAGCCACGTGCTTGATCATTCGGAGATTATAGTCGGGCCCAGTTTATCTTACGTAGAGCAGCCAGTTGAGATACTCGATCGCAGTGAGAAGACTTTGAGAGGTCAGACTATTCGACTTGTCAGAGTTGCATAGAAGCATCATTCGCCAGGCGAGTCTACCTGGGAGCACGAGAATTCTATTCAGCAGCGTTTCCCATATTTATTTGAGGATCAAGATACGAATTTACGTACCATATTCGATTACCAGTTTACTTTCAAATCCTCGTAGCTATCATTAGTGCTTTACTTTTAATTTCGGGGACAAAATTTTTCTAAGTTGGGAAGGATGTAAATCCCTTCATTATTTTTATAGATAGACTGGTTTTGGGTTATAAAATTCTGGTTTAGCATCAGGTAATTGAGGTTTAGAATTAAGGTTGCAGATGTCTGATTCTTTAATTAAACCCTTGGTGCACCCTACCGTTGTTGCAATATTCGGAGCCCAACAATAGCCCATAGTTTCCAACAAATTATTGCATTCTAGACTTGACAAGCCAACTTAGGCGCTGGACTTTTTCGTCACTCAAAAACACAAACCCTTGTGCTCTAATTTAATTGTACAACTTTTCGTATCCAAAATATATTATTTAATCCAGTGTCGCGTACCTTTGTCATTGCCATCCATTTTGAGACACAAACTCAACCCGTTTAGCCTGACCAATTAAAGGGTCCAAGATTGACACCAAGCCTAAGTCTTTCATGACCTTTGTGTTACTCCAAATTGAGAAACCATGTGCCCCCATTTAATTTAAGAGCACATGATATTTTATTTTAATTAAATTGGGGATACCAACTTTGACTAATCCCAACTTAGCCCCAAATTAACCCAATATCACATTAATTAAGCTCATGCAAAACACACAACACCCTCTCACCCTACACAACACCAAACACCACTTCCCACATATTTTCCCATCATTTTATGTATATGTAAAAATACCCAAATTTAAGGGGCTTAATTACAAATATTATTTTAGGTGGCATCACCTCATTGGTCAAGACCAAATAAAGAATCCCCCTCCCTCTTGACCGGTTCAACCCCACAATTCTCTCTTCTATGGATGATAAATTTTCTCCATATGAAATCTGAGCCATCCATTTGAATTTGGAGCTCATCCTCACCACACAATCCTCGCACAACTCCCTATAATTTTCTCCCCACTTCACGTCTGCCCATGCTGGCCCTAATCCCAACACCTTGGAAACCCCCCCATTCTCTCTCTCCTCCTTCTCCATAACACCGCATACAACTTCCTCCTATTCCTTTCTTCTTCTTCTTCTTCTTCTTCTTCTTCTTCACTTATTCTTCCCTTCACTTAAACCCTACCCCGGCCGGCCCTCACACTCCGGCAAGCTCCCCCGACTGACTGCCACCCTTCACCTCCGCCACTTGCAGCACCTCAACCAACCTCCACGCCGCCAAGCCTACTTCGGCCACGCCTGCGTCTCCTCCACCCACTGCTACTTCGGCCACCTTCTTCTCCGGTGAGGCACTGTTTTAAGTCGATCGGCCCCCGCTGCCACGAACCGCGATGACCTGACCCCGGCCAACACTCCACGCCGCCACGCACCTCCACGACAACCTCCCCTCGACTGTGCCACCGCCTGCTGAGCCTCCTCCCACCCGACAGTACTCACGACCGGCCCGATCCCGCTGCCACGATATCTCCGACAAGCTGCTCCACCACCACAGCTCCACCACCATCCCCAACTTCACCATTAACATCACCGCCCGCTGCACCTCAAACCACCACCATCAACACCATGACCACCCTGCTGTAGCCGCCTCACTCTACTTCGGCGAGCCACTACTCTTCCCTTCGGCCACCCTGCCTCTCCTCGTCGCCTTCATCATCAACATTATTCATCATCAATATCATCACCATCAACACCCACACCACCACGACCTCCCCTCCGATCACCCTGCCTCTCCCCTCCGATCACCACCACAGCTTACTCCGACCAGCACCACCACGCGCCACTGTGGTAAATACTTCCCTTCTCCTTGAGTATTGTATATTGTTTATGGTTTATATGTGTAATTTAATTAAGTTAGGGTTTAAGAGGTTTAAGTATGCTACTTGAGTTTAGGGTTGGAATGCATTAAGCTAGGGTTTGGTGTTATGTACTATACGCACTTGATGGTTGAGAATGCTATAATGTGTTTAGGGTTTATGAATGCTAGGTATAGAATTTTAGGGTATCTTTTTTAATTTATGCATATTGTTTATTGATGATGAGAAGTTTAAATGGTAGTGGAATGATGATGCGATATTAAGAACATTAAATATTATTGAGGTACAGATTTAATTGTCGTAGAATAATGTTGTGATATTAAGCATTGATTATTATCAAGGAGCAGGTTAAATAAATATGAAATGGTATGTGATATCATTAGGTTGTTTATTGGTTGAGGATTTGAGTACTACTGACGAATTAGTTTGAGGAATATAAAAATGTATCTGTGAGCTATGTATCTGGGAGAGAGTGTCTGAATAATGAAATAACGTTTATGAGGTTTAATAAATAAATTATTAATTTACTTGAGAATAATTATTTTGTTTGAGGATAATATGTGTAAACGTGCATGATAACGTCTGTGAAGACCAGGGTAAAATCTGAGGAATGAACATACATAAACTACTGAAAATGCCACGACATATATAGTGGGATTGAGGATTTGTTTGGTGATATTATATATGTGATTGATCGTAATAGACGTAACGTACCTTTAGTCAACCGTGGTCAACCCTCTAGCTTAGTGTCTTGTGACTTGTAACTAAGGTTGAACATATGATAGACGTGTGTCACATCTTATTTTAGCCTCGGATAGTCTATTGATTGAGTTTGTATCTCGTCTCTAGGTACTACGGGACCTGCGGACTTGGACGTTGTACCGGAGCCCCATCTTCGGCAGCCGGATCCAGACAAGTGTACCTTACCACCCTGTATTTCAGTTACCAGATATTTATTGATTTATTATATACATTATGCGTATTTTTGATTAGAATCGTTACTTCACGTCCGGGTCACAACCGGGTGCAGACGTTCGTCGGTAACGTCTGGTAACGAGTGATAGATGTTCGCAACATCTTGATATACGTACATGTGTATATCATAACCCTAGGATACGTCCATACACTGTTATCATGCCAGATTTTCTATATCCTGATACTGACATCATGACCATAATCTGGGACGACCTTAGGGTCGCGTTTGTTGATAGTTACTTCTGTATGACGAGACTGCTAGATAGAGGTTCAGGTTCAACGCACACTCGTTGACCGCTTGGGAAGGGGAAGACAGTCACTAGACGTTTGTGCTCCTCTGCACGCGCTTATATATATATATATATATGTCCTATTTATGTAGTGTTCCTATATCCGGAGTAGTAGTATCACCCGTGTGACTCTGTGCTCGGAGCTACGGTACGCCCTGTGTGTCTCAGTGTTCGGAGCTACAGTTTTATTTTGGACAGCCCACGCGTCGAACATTGTCTTCAAACTGTGTCTCACTTAGGTGGTTATGCTAGATTACACCGGCGTTGCACTTGTACTTTCTGTTATACTTGGCATGCTTATTTTTGTACCTTGCTACGTCCCTCTGGGGACCTGGTCCCCTGCCAGTTTTGCAGCATAGACGATTATGGAGCCTTTGGAGTTGCTGATGGAGTTGGTTGTCGTGCAGGCATTGGTACCAGGTACTCATATCATTTCTACCGGCATTATGGTTATTTTATATTATTTATTCATCTGCTATTGTAGCCTAGTTTTTATAGACTCATATTTCTTCTCGAATTTATTCGAGTTTGTGTGTTATTGGGCGGCCGACTTTAGCACATGTAGCTCATTCTTGTGTATTTTTGTTCTTTGTGGATTGAGACATAGATGTTTATATTTACTGGATTATTTTAGTTACCATTAGTTTTCAGCTTATACGTATTCGAGTCAAACCAGAGTCTGGTCGAATGTGTAGCTGGCGTGTCATGTATTCCTGGTCCCACGTATTTTAGGACTAGGGCGTGACAGCTGCAGCTTTCGATGCCTGACGGCGCTGCCTGCTCTGTGCAGTACAACGGCGTATGCAGCCTGGGTTTTTTCTCAAGACGCATGGAAGCTGAAATCCTCTTTAAATAGAGGCTCTCCTCTTTCATTTAGAGAGTTGAAAAAATTGAGAGAGAGAAAGAAAAACCGAGAGCACCAACAGGACATGCGGCAGCAGTTATCATCCTTCCAAAGGAATCTTTCGAGTGATCCGATGGTGACCAAGAGCATCCAGAAGTTCTCGTGTGAACTTGCTGGATCCTTGGGACATATCATTGTATAACGCAAATCTTGCCTTGAGCTCTGGTGGTTTTGATCACCCCAGTAGGAGTTTCCTTCTTTGTATTTATGTTCTTGTTCCCGTTCTTCTCGCTGTAGCGTCTGCGAACGTAAATAGAAGAACGGTTTTCTGATTCTTGTTGTATTTTGCATTTTTTTTGCTTGTCAATTTGTAACATGTTTCTTGTTTAGTGCTTTTGTGGAGTTGTGTGTCACTGTAGAGGAACTCTTGTGTGAATCTCAATGCACCAACTTCTCTTCTGGAGTTTGTAGAGATGAACTCTTGTGTGAGTCTCTACTTTGTGGCTACCTCTTCTTCTTTGATCTGACTTCGAGATTAACATTTGCGATAGCAAAATGACCATCGTATTTGTTTTCTCATTGTCATAAACAACATTTATGAATATAAGACTGATGGCTAACTCCGATGATTAAATACCTTCGAAAATAATGAATTGGTGGAAAACAGATGTTTGCAAACACGACAAACAATTTATTTTTTGACAACATGTTTCCAACAATCAGTGTTTCTCAGAAAATACTATTTATGATAGACGATTTATTTGCGACTATATTTTGTTTATTGGTAATAAAATTTTTCGATAATATATGTACATGGAAAAGTAATTTAACTTCTCGAAAAAATATTTTAAGTTTATTTTCGATGAAAGGAGATCCTCGAAAATATTTGTGAGATTATTTTCGATGAGGAGATCCTCGTAAGATTATTTCCGATGAAAGGAGATCCTCAGAAATGTTTGTTTGTGACTGCTAAAGAAGTCGGATATTAAAATTTGGGCAGTTGGAATTATGTTTTTGCGAGAATATCTATTGCTAAATTACTAGTCGAAAATAATGATTAAATTCTATAAACATCATTTCTGATGAGTGAGTGTTGTCGCAAATTTTTTTTGATCAATATAGCTATTGGAAATATAAAAAATGACATTGGAATTGTCCAAAATTCGTCGAAAATGGTTCTATCATGATAATTATTAATTCTGATGGAACTAAATGTCTTAAAATAACATCACTTTTCTCAGAAGGTGTTAAATTAATTAATAGTAAAGCATAAATAAATTGACAATAAAGTAAAAGATAATGATGTAATCATTCATTGATATTAAAAAAAAGTGACACAAAGAAACCAATGTATATTAAGTACAATAAACTAACTTGTAATGTCAAATCTAAAAGAAAATTTCAAGCCTACGTATACCAAAGTCAAAATATTAGCCAATTTTTGTCTTGGGTGTATATCGAAGGAGAACTTGAGCAAAAAATTGTTGATGATGCACTTAATAAGGAATTTGGTTATTTCATGAATACTGCAATCTAGAAACCACTACTCATTTGGTTCATGAAAAAAAAGAAACTAATTATTTTCAATCTCGAGTATCTATGTGTGATACATTGCAAGTGATCTACATCATATTGCATGCTTAGTATAATAACTGATTGTGGCTTATGATAAGTTTTAATTTTACTTATGACAAGTCTAAGACTTTTATTCATATATGATTAAAAATAAAGGTAGAAATTGCATCCTTAAGTTTTCCACCCAAAATGGGTGCAAGCATGATTGGTGTTGCGCTGCATGTCCGGGAGAAACAAGTCGTCCGTGAACTAACTTTTGTAGGTCGTACCGGGTTAAGAGTCCCCGAAGCATCCGACGCTCTTTCTTTTTGAAGCATATGACAATTTTCTTTCAAGTTTTAAGGTCTTTATTTGTAATGTAATAAAATGACATGGCGTATGGAATGATATTATTTTATGTCAGTATTTCAGATTTGTGAAATGTAAGCCGAGTTGGCATTCTCAATTATTTTTAGAAAAATTATGTACTATGCTACAAGTATTGAATAAAAAGAGAGATTTCTTCTTATACTGTGTCTTCTACTCTTTTCTTAAAATGTTGCTTTAACCTTATCTTTACATATGGTTTATCTTACATACACGTTCATGCCTTATACAAGAGCAATTTAGACTTGTACGACATTACGTCCAGTGCTGACTTATGATTTATTGATTCAACATAATAGGAACGTAACAAGCTACATGCTGATAACGTGTTTTAGTCAATTAATGACTAAGAGATGAGAGAGATGAATATATTAATTCTCAAATGGCAGAACCTTTAGGGCCTGCTTAGCAATTGTAGAGGTAGCAGTTATGAGATATTTTTAGAGTAACGATTATGAGGGGTCCGATTTTATGTGGTTTTAAGTAGCGGCTTTTAAACCGGTCTAATCCATACTTGGTAATTTATAAACGAACATTTTTGAAAGCTTTTTACACAAATAAAATTACTTATATGCTCATATATAAACAAAATTTCTCACAAAATTTTATTTCTAATGCCGAAGTATGTTTGATTTTGTGAATGAATCTTCAGCTGATTTAGCAAAGAATAAAAACATATAAAATAATAGACACGTCTGGATAAAAGTAGAAGAGAAATATTTTAAGAATTTATCGATAAAGTACCTGAAGTTTGGAAGAAACACAGTTGAGAAAGAAAAAATATGGTAGGATAATAGTAGTTATATATATATATATATATATATATATATATATATATATATATATATATATATATATATATATATATATATATATATATATAATAAAATAATAAAATATCTCAAAATTCGTCAATTTTGGGTGTTCATAAAAAAAATCCAAAAATACATTACATCGATTTTGGGAGCTTTTCGAGCTGACAAAAATCAGTGCCTCAAAAATAATTAATAAGTCAAAGTTTTTAAAATACTTCATAAATGGTCGACCGTTCAAAATTTCTCCAAAACCAGTAAAAAATATCATTACCAAATAGACACTTAAGTTCTTCATATGCATCTATTTATAATAATCTAATAGTTTAACAACTATATTTATAGGCAAATTCTATAGGAATTTTATATTTTACTTAGGACAGCTCATTACTCAGAACAGTCCAGATTATTATAATTTTTACTAAGGGCAGCCCAAAATTTACTCAGGATCGCCCCCCCAACCTTCCCAAAATCCTTCATTCTAAATTTTTACTCTCTCTTCAAATTTCTAAACCCCTTTCTCTCTTTCCTTATTCAAATTTTCTTTTCCCTTTCTCTCAAACTCCTCCAATTCCAAGCAATGGCACCCAAACCTTCCAGAAATACTTTTTATGTATCCAATATTCTTCCTCCATTAGGGTTTTGATTTTATTTATGTGTAAATTTGATTTAATTTTCATATATTCTTGCTGATTCTTAAAATAGTTAGATAAATTAGTTTAGAACTAGTTTAGGGTTGATATACAAACTGATGAACGATAAAAATTAAACTTAGGGTTTCAAAAAATCGAACAGAGCCGACAGTCGGGCTTCAAACCTATAGGACTGTAGGCAACTTCTATAGTCCTATAGTATATATAGGACTGTAGGAAAGCCTATAGTCCTATAGTATATTTAGGACTGTAGAAAATCCTATAGTCCTGTATTATATATGGACTGTAAGAAAGCCTATAGTCCTATAGTATATGTAGGACTGTAGAAAAGCCTATAGTCCTATAGTATACCAAGACCCAATTAGTACCGAAATAATACATATTAGCGACGCCAACAAACGTCGCTAATAAGTAAAAAAGTGTCGCTAAAAATAATTAGCGACATAATTTACGACATTTTGGTGTTGTCGCATAAACCATGGTCACTGACAATAAATTTGTCGCTATAGCGATGTATATTTGCGACTCGGCCATGTCACAGATTATTTTGTTATTAGCGACTTCCAGCGACTCGACGTCGGTACATCAGCGACAGTGTATATTGTCGCATAATGTCGCTAAATCAACGACATTACCAACAACGTTTTGTTACATCAATGCTGACATGGCAAAAATTATCATGTCAGCTATTTAGTGACATGTAGCGACATTTTGACACAGGTTAGCGACGTTTCTGCTACCATTTAGCAACGTTTTGACACAGTTTAGCGATGCACCGTCATATCGGTAGACGTCAGCAAATGTTACAGGACGTCTTTAAATTTAAAAAAAAACCAGAAAAAAAGCATGTAGTTTCAAAAAATATTTTCCAACGAAAGTCTGCCTACAGTTATAAAATCACAGTTTATGTAAATAGTCCCGGAGCAACCCTCCGTTGAATTTTCTGGGTTCGTCGACCCCTTCGGTGGAACACTCAATGCCGGTACATAAACAAACACGTCAAGAATATTAAAACACGCAGGAATGTCCCAACAAATAAATACATGAATCTAAAATAATGTCACATCCGCCTCATTCAAATAATGTAGTAAAAAGTATAAAATAAGTACATCAAAGACCCAAGAATGTGCCAATACATACAAACATACTAAAAATGTCCTAATAAGAACTACTGCGAATTAGGAGCAGGAAGTGTACTGCCATGCATCTGGGATAAGAGGAAGCCATACTGCTTCTGTGAAAGCGTCACCGGTCCCGATAGAGGAGGTAGTTGAATCGATGGAGTCGGTGTCGATGCTGGAGGACCAGGAGGACGTATCTGCTCCAATGCTAGCAGTCGATCATTGTATGAATCCATGGCATATACCACCCTCGAAGTATTCTCCGCCACCGACCGACTCAATAATCCTGCGCTACATGTATCATCGCAAGTGAGTCGCTCATGGCAGTATACGACCCCTCCAGCTCCGTCTGTCTGCGATCCGTAAACGAGGCCAGAGTTTCCAAGCTGCGCTCTATCATCTGGCTTATATTCCTGAGCTCCATAAGGCTGTGATCTGTCATCTGGCTCAGAGTCTTGAGCTCCATAAGGCTATACTCGAGCGAATCAAAATGTGTGATGATCGTCGCATTGCCCGACTGTGATGCAGACTATGGCCGCTCCATAATCCTCCGTAGCAACTCGTCACGCAGGTCAGCAATCTGACGGTCAAAGCTCTCATGGGCTTGTGCCAACGCCTGAAAAGCCTACGAGGAATGTACACTGACAGAGGGGGCCCTGGAGGACTGTATCGCAATAAATGCGCCATAGGATCCCGTACCAAAATACGTACACTTTTGAAGACCACCAATGACGGTCATCTAGAGCTCGTCCACCGACGGAGCTGTAGAGGGCTGTGAAAAAGTACCAGCCCTCCCTCTTTAGGTGCACTAACAGTCGCCCGCTCACGTAGTTTAAGATACTCGTCCTAGAAAAGTGGTTGCTAACGTCTAAGTTACTTATTACTAACTATATAGATATCTATTTGCATATTTTCTAAGTTATATTAAAACTAGCACATGGTAGTAAAACGTACATAGGTCTACGTGGCCTTCTCATTGATGAGCTTTTCATCCTTCCGATGGGTGGCCAGGAAGACGGTCACCATGTTGGCGTCCTTACCCCTATGTACCTGTTAAAAATTATTATTTGTTATTAAAATTTAACATCGTATCCTACTTTTATTAAAATAATATATATTCAATAGAATATATACCAGACGACGGAAATGTTCTGTCATGAAAATAATTTGCCTTCTCCGACCTTTCCTTATACCTGGGTTCGTCGAATCTTGCCTTCATCGCAGTCCACTGCTCAGGCGTGATCCAACCCTGGATCGATTATCCGGAACGATCATGAGTCTTCTGGTCATCTATCATATCACAGATCAGCTTGGCGGCGACGGCAGAAAATTGCTCCTCGATCTTCTTAGCCCGGTGTGGTGGATAGAAATAGCTTTTCTACAAGAAGTAAAATAGAGAGTTACATAATATGCATAAGTGATTATTGATATTAAAATTAAATATATTTTTACCTTGAAGTGGGCAAACCAGAATGCCTTCCTATCTTAAGGAGCATCTGAGTAGTTGATCCAAGGCCCACCATAGTTCTGCCTCAAAAAATTTTCTAGTGCTCTCTGTACTATCGAGGGACGATATCTATACAACGATAATTAAATTGATGAATATATAGATATAATCATTTGGAAAATATTAACAATTTAACTTACTTTCTAGGCCCGTCCCTCCAAATCTCCATTCTCAACTCGTCCGGAGGTGCGCATGGAGGATCACTCTGATCATGCGCAGACGGAGTCTGCTTAACCTCCTCCATATGCTTATCTGTCTCCATGGTGTCGTCGGCAGGAGGAAGGCTGGACGGGGGAGTAGTCTCAGGTCTAAAACTGCTCGTCCTAGTAGTACTACCATATACCATCGACGGAGTCAGAGATGTGACTGGTCGGTGCACTAGAGTACTTTGCAACGAGGATCCGGAACCAGTAGTCGATACCGGAGGAGCACTCTGTCTAGAGGATCTACCTTCGAATGATCCGTGTTGTCCTGTCATACCTGATAGTAACATATGATTGTAAAACAAATACACAAGGAGTACTCTGTCGGTGTATCGTGTCAGTATGTGTGTGTCATGTCAATGTGAGTATCTCGTCTGTATGTGTGTGCAAATATGTCGTATTGTGTATGTGTCTATGTGTGTGTACGTGTCTTTGTTTGTGTCTGTGTTTGTGTTTGTGTCATGTTAGATAGGGTTAGGGTTTACATGTGTCTGTGTCATGTCGGATAGTATAGAGAACACAATCTAAGTATGTGTGTGTGTATGTCCGTGTCCAAGTTCCACCTATAATACCATCTCATTGTGTGTGTGTCCGTGTGTGTGTGTCGTGTGTACGTGTGTCCGTGTTTGAGTTCCACACACAACCCCTAATCCAATTCCAAACACAACACCATCTTAATGTGTGTGTGTGTGTGTGTGTGTCATATCATACCTGATAACAACATATGATGATAGAACAAATAAATAGATATATAGTATATTCTACAGTCAAAATATTATACATATCTTATAGTATTAATAAAATTGCACACTAAATAACTAGTAGTGTCACAAGTCTAAATGGATACTACATTCTACAGTCAAAATGTAATACATGTCACAAGTCCAAATAGATTTATTTTATTTTCAATCATCTTCAAAAAATTTATCTTCTTCGTCTTCCTCGTCCTCCTCTTCCTCTTCCTCCTCATCTTCACTTTCATCTACTGCGTCTTCATCTTCATCTTTGGATAATTTTACCTCTTCTACATTATTATTCGTCTAATGAGTAACTTATGTTGAGTCAACATCTATAATATTTGTTACAAGAGGTAGCTCGTCCTCCTGATAAGCTATTTCGTCAACGTCAAAGATATTTTTAGCTTTAGTCTTGCATACTTCCCACCAGTCTGACCTCGTTGTTCTTCGTCTAGGATAAGTTGTGAAGTACACAAGCTGATCTTGATTTGATAGGATAAATGGTTCATAGCCTTGATATCTACGCTTGTAGTTTATATCTACAAGACCATGTTTGTCAATTTTCCAACCTTGATCTTGAATTGGATCGAACCATTCATACTTGAATAACACGATCTTAGCATATTTTGTGCCATAATTATATGTCAACTTCACAATCTCTGGTAAGATTCCAAAGAAATTATTGCCTGGATCGACGTATTTGTAGTTCGAAGATTTGATACAAAAACAACTATTTTTTGTGGAATCAAGATCCAGGAAGCTGTCTTTGATCGGAGCATTTGTTGACTTGAATCTAAACCTATTCACACAGTAACTTGGCCATATTTTGACGGCAGTAATTAGTCTATTGGCTAAAGTTCTAATAGATTCAGTCTAGGGTGTTATTAGACGATCGACCTAAATACCAAATAAGTGATAGTAAGTTATTTATTGTGCAAGTGCATACAGAAAAAGTAATTATCGAGCTCCTTATATATACGCTCAACCAAGAAATAAAATGACATCTCATTTCTTGTTCTACTTCTTCGTTTGTTATGTAGGGTCTAACCGACCTTAGCTCATCATTATATGTGCTGAAAAATAAGTAAGCAACCGACGGTTAGTAGCATAATATTAACTTATACTATTACATTGAGATGACGTAAACGTAGACGTATTAATTCCTTACCCCTCTAGCTTCTCTACTTTATCATCATCGTAATTGGATAATATATACAACTGATCAGCCCTTAGCTCTTCGTCATTCAAATATCTCTTCTTCATTTTTCCCGAAGGCTTTTCGGACGCATTGAATACTTTCACTATTGCATCATTAGATTCCTGATATTTGTCATCCTTTCTTGGAGCTCTCATTCTATTAGTAGCAACATGAGGTTTGAAATACGTCAAGCAAAAGTTTGTAATCTCCTTGAGAATATAAGCTTCACAAATAGAACCCTCAACCCGTGTCTTATTTTTTACCTTTTTTTTTAGGTGATTCAGATGCCGCTCGAACATGTACATCCACCGATAACCGACAGGCCCACCAACACGTGCCTCATAGAAAAGATGATTTGACAAATGCTCTATTGAGTCAAAGAATCCAGTAGGAAATACCTTCTCGAGCTTGCACAATGTTACCGCAATATTCTTCTCTTGTTTTTCTAAATGATCGACGAGCAACTTAGTAGAACAAAGATCTCTGAAGAATATATTGAGCTCTGTCAATGGATACCAGATGACATGCGGTAAGAATTCCAAAAATATAATTAGAATTAACCTCTCCATGAATACGTGACAATCGTGGCTCTTCATACCCGTCAGTTTGTTCTTCTTGAGGTCGACGCATCTTTTCAAGTTTGACATGTACCCGTCTGAAAATTTTAGGCCCTGAATCCACCTACAAAATCTCCTTTTATCCTCCTTCTCCAGTAAAAAAATTGCCTTAGGCTGATTTACTTTCCATTTCCCTCCTCTATCAAATGCAACACAGGACGTCTACATATTTCTTCCAAGTCCAAGCTGGCCTTCGAATTATCTTTCGTCTTCTCCTTTACATCCTTTACAGTATTAATTATGTTGTCAAATATATTCTTCTCGATATGCATGACATCAAGGTTATGCCAGATCGGATTGGTGCTCCAATATGGCAGATCCTAGAATATACTCCTCTTCGTCTAGTTATGAGTGCGACCAAATCTGTCACACTTGTACCCCTTAGCAGGCTCTTCGATAGCACTTGGTAAATCTTTTACCTCTTTCCATATCATATATCCGGGCCACCTTGGCGGTGGATTAGCCTTATCCTTAACTTCAACACGAAAAATATTCATGTTCCTCCGGTACGGATGATCCTTCGGCAGGAATTGTCGATGACAATCGAAGAATGACGATTTGCCTCTGTGTTTCAAACAGAAAGCCTTAGTGTGGTCCATGCAATACAGACATGAGAGACGACCATGAGTGCTCCATCCTGATAATATTTTATAGGCCAAAAAGTCGTTGATGGTCCACATAAGTGCTGCCCTTATCTAAAAATTCTACTTTCTAGAAATATCGTACGTGTTGGCACCTACTTCCCACACCTGATTCAACTTATCTATCAACGACTGTAAATACACATCAGTGTTCCTCTTCGAATTGTTTGAACCCAGGATAATAACAATTAGGAACATATATAGAGTCTTCATGCACATCCAAGGCGGTAGATTATTCGGAGTGACGATCACAGGCTAATACGAATACTGGGAGCCCGAAAGTCCGAATGGGGTAAAATCGTCGGAGGAGAGCCTCAATCTAACATTACGCGGATCCGAAGCAAAATATGGATACTCTTGATCAAAGTGCTTACATGCTTCTCCATTGGATGGATGATCCAACACTCATTCGATCTATTTTTGCCTGTGTCAACCCATATTTTATGCAGTCTCCTTCACCATAAATAATCTCTGCAACCATGGTGTCAAAGGAAAGTAGTGCATCGAATCTGTAGGCTTTTTTGCACCGACAGACCTTCCTCTACCAGTGGCCTTGTAGCGATCAGCACCATAGAATCTACACGTGTCTTCTTCATTGTAGTCTTTGTAGTACAACATGTACCCATTTTGACATGCATCGATTTTCTCGTATCCCATCTAGAGCGATCTTACCATCCTCTTAGATTGGTAGAAGTCTTTAAGCAACTTAGCACCCTCCGACAAGATCTCTATAATCAACTCCATCAGTCGATTGTAGCATTCTTGCGATATGTTAAAATCGGACTTGATGCTCAACAATCTTGTAACCACCTCCAATGGTAAATGATCCTTACAACCAGGATATAATAGAGTCCTTCCATTCTCCAGTAACTCCATAAAATTTGCAGCATCGACTTTCGGTGCCTCCTCAGCTGCATCATGATTATTCAGATTGAAACTAGGTCTGGCAGTGTCAAAAACTATGTTCATGCACCTGTCATCATAATCAGCGTGGTCGTGGACATTTATATACGGCTCCACATAAGGCTCCGACTCCGATGCTAAAGACACAAGTTCTCTGTGTGAGGTCCACTGATAGTAATTTGGCATAAAATTTCTTGAGTACAAATGATATATCGCATCCACTTTTGAGTGATATTTCAAGTTGCGATATCTCACACACAGACACTTAATTTTGGTACCGTCCATATACTGAGGGAATGTCTCAGCGAACTGCAGGAAGTGTTCTACCCCCTGTATAAATTTATTCCGCACACTGCACATGTCATCAGGATGCCTATTGTACATCCACGAATGATGATGCAAGTAGTAATTTAGATCCATTTCTAGATACTTCTGCAAAGATGAATGGACATCGTTTAAGTAATTTGTCCAAATGAATGCAAAGATGGCTACACATGTGAACACTAATAAAGGATATGTATGACATCACATATTCAATGTGAGCCATTCTCTGGAAAAAAAAATTTACTTCTGCAAGCCTTTTGAGGCTATTAGAGTTAGACTAGATTTCCAAAAGTCCACTAGATTTCTGGTAGAACTCTAATAGCCTCAAAAGGCTTACAGAAGTAAAAAAAATTTCCCCAAAGAATGGCTCACATGGACACTTGACTTCGGAGTTGACAAGCGTTCCTAGTTATTCTACTTTTATAATAAGTATTATCTATGTGAAACTATTTACCACTTAACTTATATTTATCTAGCTTGTAACATAAATCTAGTTATTCTACCTTTATAATGAGTATTATCTATGTAAAACTATTTACCACTTAACTTATATAGCTAATCATATACATGTCGCTATATATGCACTTGGTATCTAGGTATCACTTGACATTTAGTACCCCAGGTACTTAAGATATTCATAATTAACTTAATACCCCATACTCATATGCATTAGATACAAGTATTATATATATATATATATATATATATATATATATATATATATATATATATATATATATATATATAGTACAACAATCATAATTAGCGCTACACTAACAACTATAACACACTTCCTACGGTCATCTACACACACACACACACACACACACACACACACACACACACACACTATTCTCTACTTCACAACCCCATAAATTTATTCACACACAGCCTATCTATAGGGGCATACACTAATACTCTATCAGTACTCTGATACCAAGACCCCCTGATACTCGCATTTCATATATACCTACTACCTCTTTATGACCCCACAAATTTCATATATATCTCCTATAGTCGTTAAATACGTGTTATATTTCAAACCAACTCTATTTGACCTTTGATGCAAATGCTAAAAGATAAATTGTAGTTGCATGATTATCAACATTATCTCAACTTTTAGCTGAAAGCTCTACCTTCGAATAATTTGCACATTACATATAAAATTAGAGATATATAACTTCATTTTACTTATTTATGTATATACTTCACAAGTGTAGATCTGTATTTTATGTAAATTTATGTAAACACTAGAAATTTAAAGTGAACGGATTGGAATGGGTTGAACCGGAACATGTCATATTTTAAAAGTAAACGGGACCCTTATATATGCCTGAACTGTGTCGTGTCTGTGTTTGTGTCCGTGTCATATATGTGTTTGTGTGCCCTTCATACAAGCCTTAACCCTAGTTTCGTGTCAATGTTTGTATGTCCATGTCGTGTATGTGTTTGTGTGTCCGTGTCATGTTAGTGTGTATATGTATATGTGTTATGTCAGTGTGTCTGTATCGTGTCAGCAAGAGAGAGATAGGATTATTTGAGCAATCTCACCATCCTCTTAGATTGGTGGAAGTCTTTAGGCAACTTAGCACCCTCCGGCAAGATCTCTATAATCAACTCTATCAGTCGGTTGTAGTATTCTTGCGATATGTTAAAATCGGACTTGATGCTCAACAATCTTGTAACCGCCTCCAACGGTGAATGATCGTCACAACCCGGATATAATGGAGTCCTTGCATTCTCCAGTAACTCCATAAACTTTGCAGCATCGGCATTCAGTGCCTCCTCAACTGCATCATGATTATCCAGATTGAAACTAGGTCTGGCAACGTCAAAAACCATGTTCATGCACCCGTCGTCGTAATCAGTGTGATCATGAATATCCATATACGGCTCCACATAAGGTTCTGGCTCTGATGCTAAAGATACAAGTTCTCCGTGTGAGGTCCACTGATAGTAATTCGGTATGAAATCCCTCGAGTACAAATGATATGTCACATCAACTTCTGAGTGATATTTTAAGTTACGATATCTCATACATGGACACTTAATTTTGGTGTCGTCCATGTACTGAGGGAACGCCTTGGCAAACTGCAGGAACTGTTCCACCCCTTGTATGAATTTATCCCGCACACCGCACATGTCATCAGGATTATAGTTGTACATCTATGAACGATGACGCATGTAGTAATTCAGATCCATTTCTAGATAATTCTGCAAAGATTAATAGATATCGTTTAAGTATATTATCCATGTATCTTGGTATATTGACACATACTCGAGCATCTTGGGATACTAAACCAAAACTCAAATATCCTTATATACTCAATCCTAATATATATACCCTCACTCAATATTTAAACACTAAACCTATACTAACTTACTAACACTCACTCACTAAACACACTCAAACACACACACACACATGTATACAAAGTACACTCACTCCAAATATAGGTTACCTGACCCTCTGACCGAGGAGGGGGGCGTCGAGCTTGAGGGGAGCCGAGGGGGGTCATCGGAGTCGAGGGGGACATTGTGTCCTTGGTTACGCGATACATATAACAATGCCGTGCTACAACCACCCGAACGTGAACTCTTGTATCAAGGATAGGTTTGACACTGCTCGAACCCAAGTTGGATACGAGTTATAGAAGAATCCTATACCGTGCTGTGTCTCACCTTTGAAGAGTCATTCCCGTATCTATGCATACGAATTTCCTTGAGTCAAGATCTGCATCATATTATATACGATACCGATACGCAAGGTTGCGTCTAAACTCAGACAGCTAACTAGAAGAGAGATATGATTAGGGTTAGGATCTGTGTCTTATTCCGTGTCATATCAGTGTATTTGTCTGTATCGTATCCCATATTGTGTCTATGTCTGTGTCATGTTCGTGTTGGTGTATCCGTATCATGTTATGTCTTGTCTATATCTGTGTGTGTGTCTCCGTGTCCGTATTAGGGTTAGTATCCACGTGTGTTAGTGTGTCTGCGTGTGTGTGTGTGTGTGTGTGTGTCCGAGTTATGGTTAGGGTTAGGGTGTGTCATGTCGTGTTAGAGAAAGAGAGAGAGATAAAGAGAGGAGACAAAGAGATGAGCTCACTGAGTGAGGAGGAGGGGAGCTGGAGGGAGGAGGATGCAGGAGAGAGGAGGGGAGCCGGAGGAAGAAGGAGTCAACGGAGGGAGGAGCACACCGGAGGGGGAAGGACGCGCTGGAGGGGGGTCGCCGCGGTGGGGCACCGAGATGGGGGGCTAGGGTTTAAAATTTTGAAGATATCGAAGGAAATAAGGGGAAGAGAAATTCGTCAAACCCTATATGAAATAAATTAGCGACGTTTGTCCAGACGTTGCTAACCGTCGCAGACATAATAATATACTGCGACTTAAATACATAAATGTCTGTAAACGTCACTAAAATTAAAAAGTTATCAATGTTTAGAGACTACCTAGCGACATTTTATTATTATTATAGTAATTGTAGTCGCTAAACGTCGATCATTGTCGCTATCACCGACATATTATGATATTTTATATGGACGTGGCTAAATACCTATAATTCAACAACGTTTTATTTGGATGTTGCTAAAACCGTCACTATTTGGACATTATTTGGTAGTGAATGTTGTTAGAGTACTAGTACCTCTTCTACAAAAAAATATCTTGTATATTGTATTGGTTAATATGGTGAGAAAATAATTTATAGATTTGAAAGATTTGTAATTGTTTATAAACTAACATATTTTTTGTCGTGTCATAACATACTAAAAAAGTAAAGTATTTGGGAAAGTGTCTCCACGCACATAAGGGCAAAAATTACAGAAAAATCAGTGAAGAGTTGGAAAACATCAACAACTCTGTTACAGATTTTGACTTCATCATTTCTAGGGAGCAGCGTACAAAAAGAAGAAATGATAAATAATTTAGTTGTAGTAACTTTCGTTATAAAACCTTTTTTGATATTGTAACTTTTGTTATGAAACTTTTGGACTATGAGACTTTGCTGGTATGAAACTTCTGTAATATTTTGTGATTCTATGATATTTTGTGATCAAATTTGTGTGAAAACTGATTCTATGATATTTTGGTATGAAACTTCTGTAATATTTTAGTGTGTAACTTCTGTAATATTTTGGTATGAAACTTCAAAATCATAGTAGAAAAATATGCATTTTTAGGACTGTCCTAATTGAAACTCTATCTTTACAAATTTATACCCCTGTCCTTTAGGACTGTCATAATGCTAGGACTGTCAACTAGTTGACAGTCCATATTGAAACTCGTTGTCTTTACAATTTTATACCCTTGTCCTTTAGGAATGTCATCAAGTTGACAATCTTAACCAAATGTAGGACTGCCAATAAGGTGACAGTCCTACATGATTAGGAGTGTTAATAAAGATGACAGTCCTAAAGGAGTGGTGGGCTACATATATATTGACAGAGGGGTCCAATTAGGACTGTCAACTTTGTTGACAGTCCTAAACTCTTATAGGACTGTCAACTAGTTGACAGTCCTATAACCATGTAGGACTGTCAACTTGTTGACAATCCTAAATGACATGGGTATAAAATTTTAAAGACAGAGAGTTTCAATGATACACTAAATACTATTAATTTTTCACTGATACACTAAAACTTTTTAAATTTTATATGGATTTTTCACTGTATACAAAAGTGATTCAGCATTATACAAAATTATACTTGAACCAAAGTGATACAAAATTATACAAAATGATACAAAAGTACAAAATGTAAATAGCCCACTCGTATCAGTCGATTTGAACATCGAAGTGGCCAACGGGCATGTCTCTGGGCTCCTCCATCTTCAACAACTTCTTATAGAGATTTATTTTATCGGTAAAAATGTATCGTCCAGGCGATCGCTGCGTCCGGTGCATATTTTGCATCCTGGCCGGTGTCGGTCCGATCTTGATATCAAAATGACTATATTGTTTTCCAGTCCAACTTCTCTGCACCACTGTAACGCTTGATCGTCTGATTCAAAATAAATATTGATCGAGAATAAATTGGCTACATCAACCAAATTATTTATTATTTCTCCTTTTTGTACGCTGCTCCTTAGAAATGATGAAGTCAAAATCTGTAACAAAGATGTCGATATTTTCCAACTCTTCACTGATTTCTCTGTAATTTTTGTCCTTACGTGCGCGGAGACACTTTCCCAAAAACTTTACTTTTTAGCCCGTTATAACATGGCAAAAAATAGGTTAGTTTGTAAATAATTATAAATCTTTCAAATCTATAAATTATTTTATCACCATATTAACCAATGCAGTATATAAGAATTTTTTTGCAAAAAAGATGTGCTAGTACTCCAACAACATTGGGACTTGGTATACTATAGGACTATAGGCTTTCCTACAGTCATACATATACTATAGAACTATAGGTTGTCACACCCGATTCCAGATTTGGTATTTCTTGTATTTCTAGAATTTAATTTTTTCTGATAATGTATTCTTGCTGTATTTTTCATATTGGTTCCTGTCATTTTATTTATTATTATTTTTTGTTATTAAGAGAGACTACCCGAGACTAGTAGAATATCCATTGGCATTGCCATAGATCCAATTTAGGATCTGCATGTAGAATGGACACCTGATTCAGTTTATTTGATTGAACCTATGACTAAACCATATTTCTCTCCACTTAGTATATATATGAGTATTTCTCTTTCCTCACTCATTTTCTTATTTCACTCTTCTTGCTTCCTTCTTCCTCCTCCCCTTCAAGCTCCCTCTAGCCAAACCCTAACCCTAACCCTAGGAAGAAGTTGATGTGACTTGGACCGTAAGAGGTAGAGGCTAGGAGCCACCCAAGGCAAGTACACCATTCTCAATGGTGAAGCCCTAATTTTTGAATTTTTTATATATATGTTATTTTAAAAATGTATTTGATGGAAAATATTCTCTTTGAGTTGATGATCATATTTAGTTCTTGGAGTTTTGGATTTTGATGTATAGATTTGTGTAGATCCGAGTTTTAACTTAGGGTTTTATATGGGTTCCATGAGTTTTTCCTTGGTTTGATCTATTAAAACTTGTTATTTTCTAAAACTTTGTTCTATTTTATGGATCTTTCCATTTCGAGCATTTTGGCTTTTGAATCGCTTAATTTGGAGTTAAATTAAAGTTTTTATGGCCAAAACAAGTTCTGGACTCCTGTTCTCGGACCTGTCTGGCAGGGACGATGAACAGTGTCGTGCAACAGTGCGCCATACATGGATTTTTATGCCATAGTAGTGCACCACGCATGAAGTTTTATGCTGCAGCAATGCGTCGCGCATAACTTTCTTGCCGCGCAGTTTACCGCAAATGGAGTTTCATGCCGCAGTAGTGCACCGCGCATGAAGTTTTATACCGCAGCAGTGCGCCACGCGTATCATACCCTCGTCGCATACATCAATGTCCGCGTGCCTCAATATTTGTCGCATAGTGCGCCGGATTTTCTTGCCGCAGCAGTGCGCCGCGCACATAATTTATGCTGCGGGCAGTGCGCTGCGCGCATGGTGACCTAAATACCTGTTTTTGTCTATTTAAGATGTTTTATAGCTAAAATCTTGCAAAACTCAAAACATGAAAGTTGTAGATCTCTATTTTATCTTTTCAAATATTTTTGAATCACCTCATTTGGAGTTCATATGTGAGGGTTATCCTCAATTTACTATATTATATCATTTTCTAATTTATAAAATATTTTAGCTCAGTTGAGTATTGGAGAATAGTTGGATGTTGTGCTTCCCAATATTAATACGTTATTTGGATCCTCACGAGTATTGCCCCATGTATCGCGTGTCGCGGATACGATAACTCGTGAAAAGCTCGTACTCGTGACTCGTCATTCTAGGAAGTTCTCAAGTGTCCATGACTCGAGAACTTAAAATAATTTAGTAATGATTAAACAAGATAAAATTCACCTAGATCATTGAGAGAAAAGAATATTGTGCTACATGCTACCCTGATATCCAAGGGCCCCATGCAGCATGGAATCACCCTGTTAGGCAAGGGCTCAATGACTGACCAAGTTTACGCATGCCGCGACACATTTCAAGACAAGTTTATGTTTATAAGACAAGTTTATGATTCACAAGTTTAAGTTTATGTTCACAAGCTTTAGTTTATGCTTACAAGCTCGAATTCCTGTTTATGACAAGTAACTAGTTATGTTGTAGTGTTGTTGAATGTGCATTTAAGTTTACTCGACAAACGTACCCATGGCCATCCGGGTTGACTACAGTATCGGTGGTGGCAATATTCTTAAAACATGCATTTAGTAATTAAGGCCTGTGATAACCCTAGCTAGTTAATTGTAGCAAGACGCATAGCTGTTTGGCCGTATGATGAATGATGTTACTTTTATTTTAGCTCGCTCTTCTAGTTTCATTTCTTTCGACGTGTGGTTAGGGTACTAAGTTCTGCTCGGGTGAAGGTCTGCAACCCCGGTCCTTATTTGGTTTAAGGGTTGTGGTCCCGATCTAGAGTAGTTCCTATGCCCTCTTGTCGTTCGTCGCCTTTCTTTCCTTATAACACTTGTTATCAGTTCTTCCAGTATTTTATTTTGAGACAAGTAACATTGGTACCGTATAAGTCTTGATCCGTATTTTTTTTTATTCTCTTTTCTGCTAATGTTGTGATATGTTTGGTTCTGACCCCACTGGTTTTGTATGGCCAGATTATTCCGAGGAGAATCATGATCCACCACACTTCCAGCAAGATGGCTCGCACTCGTAGGATTGCGGCCGAAGCTCGTGAGTGGGATTCCTTCCTCCACCCCTCGTAGTGTTATCTCATTTTGTGGTATTTTAGCAAGAGACAGTCTTAGCCCCTTATTTTGAGATCACTTCTCTAACTTCGGTCAACATGATGTATATATTAGACCATGACTGGTATATTTGATCATGTATAATTATACTTTGCTAGTGCAGTATTTTGTATTCACTAGCTTCATGATCATATGGGGTATGTAATTTGTGACACATTTTTACTTTCATATATGATATACTCTTGTACTTGTGTTGCTGGATTGAGATACTATGATTTGTTGGCCATAGGACTGACGTCGTAGCATGCTAGAGTTCACTCATATGTCTTCTAGATAACCTTAACGCATTGTGGCTTACTTCGGTATTCTGCAAGGTGCGGTTGGTCATGTCAGTCCTCATATTTATCTAGTATTCTGGGAGCGGGGCGTGATATAGGCTTTCCTACAGTCCATATATAATACATGACTATTGAATTTTCTACAGTCCTACATATACTATAGTACTATAGGCTTTCCTATAGTCCTATATATACTATAGGACTGTAGAATTTGCCTACAGTCCTGTAGGTTTGAAGTCCGACTGTCGCCTCTGTTCGGTTTTTTGAAACCCTAAGTTTTATTTTTAGGGTTCATCAGTTCATATATCAACCCTAAATTAGTTCTAAACTGATTTATCTAACTATTTTAGGCATCAGAATGAATGGTTTTGAGAATCGAAATAAATTAAGTTTTGGAAGAAGGAAGAAGTATAGGAAGAAGTATAGGAAGAAGAGAGCATAGGGAGAAGAGAGAACATAGAAAAATAATAAGTCATTGACTTTTATACCAAATTTGGGACTGCCCTGTCCTAAACAAACAAAATTATCCTATTTATTATTATTATTATTATTTAGATATCCGACTATACGTACGTTGCGTTGCATGTCATTTTGGACTCACTGCCTCCACACACCTCTCCAGCGGTTTGATCTCGAAACTTTCGTCCAGTCAGAAATGTTATATCTCTTCTTACTGACCACAAGAGCCAGAAAAGTTATGTAGTGCCTATAGAATTATCTCATTTATATCATAGCGAATTTATTTTTTAAATTTTAATCAGAGCAACAGAGTATTCCAAATTTTTTGCTCATATCCCGATCCGATGTTCCGAAAAAGAAAACACCACATCTTTTTTCTTTCAATGGTCTCCTCTCTCCTCCTCCAACGCCGCCACCGCCACTAATGCCATCGGATTCCGTTGCCGACGGCCACGTGACCTCCGCCTGTACTCCCGTGACTCCTGCGACACTCTGCCGGCCGCGCACACGTGACATCCTCTTCTCGATCCGTGAGTCCTCCCCCTCCCCTCTCTCTCTCTCTCTCTTCGAGCTTCTCTATGGATCTAGGGATTTGAGGATTAGGGTTTTGGGACAACTGGAGCTTCTCCTCCGGATCTCGGCGCTCGAATCGTCGCGTAGGATTTTGAAATGGGAGGAGGTTAGGGTTTTATTTATTTTACTGGAATCGATTATTTTAGGCTCTTGATTGTGTTCTTGATGAATGCTTGTTAAGTTCATTCACTTTCAGTGGAAAGGCAGTTATTTCCCCCCTTCCATTTCGGGGTTTCAAGCTGGGGTTAGGTTTTTCGAAATGGGAGGGATTAGAGGTATAGTTTTTTTTTCCCTTTCACTTGAATCGATTGTTGGTAGATTGCTTCAAACTCATTAGATGTCTTGGAGTCGTGTTTTCGGCTCTTTGATGTGGTTCTTGATGAATGCTTATTGAATTCATTCAGTTTGAAAGAAAAGTCAATTTTATTTTCTTAGGGCTTTCAAATGGGATCAATTTTGACGATGAATGTGTTTTCTTAAAATTTTGAAATGGAAGGAGGTTAGGGTTAGGGTTTTCTTTGAACTCAGTAGATGTGGAGGAATCGTATGTTTACTAAATTCATTCAGTTTCAATGGAGGAAAAGGGGCTTCGTTTTTTGGATACCAGGGTTAGTCTTACTAGAGCAAAGTTATCAAAATCTTGCTTTCTGTTTTGATTTGGGACCCAGATTCTCGATTCCTACTAGTTATTACTTGGTCTATCTTTAGAGTTTTTCTTTCTTTTGATTTGTAGGTACCTATATACATTCTCTCTAGCTCTTGGTTAGTTCTTGTGCAATGGGCGACTCCTTGGATGTGGTGTTGGAATTCTTGCGAAAGAATCGGTTCACGAAGGCCGAGGCTGCACTCAGGACGGAGCTCAGTGGCCACCTGGATTTGGATGGGTCCTCGGAGGAAAGCGTCAGTAAAGAGAAAGATGCTAGTAGCTCAAGGCAGCTACCTGCAGGTTCTAGGAGTGGTGATATCTCTGAGGAGTTCATTGTAAAGGAGATTGAAGTTGGAAGGACTGGAAACGGATTAGAGAGCAAGAAGAGTTCGGCAGATCTTTACCCTCGGAAATCTGGCACAATTAGTAGCACTTTGGGCTCTGTCGCAAAGGATAGTAGCACAGTTTCTAATAACCTATCGGAACTCTCGATATCCGAGCAACAGAAGTACTGGTCTGGTCAATCGGTGGCAGATATAAAGAAATCTACTATTGGAACTAAACCACCTTTGGGTGGTAACCGTCAAGCTAGTGGTTCTAAAGATCAGTACATGAATAACCCGTGGTCCAAAAGGGAGGAACTGGCAAAGGAGTTGTCTGTGAAGACAGTTTTACCATCTCCTTCCAGTAATGCCTCGACCAGTTATGATGCTACTTTGAGTAATTGTGATGACCAACATGAGAAGAAGAAGAAATCGGAGAGAAGTAACATTACTGAAGCAACAAAAGACCAGCTAGATGTGGTTTTGGATCAGATGAATATCAGGAGTTTTGATATGGCACTCATTGGTGAGAATCACAGAGAAGAGTTACCAAGGTTGCCTCCAGTTCGTCTCAAGTCTATAGACAAGTTAGTAAATATGAATTGGGAGGAAAAGATTGAGCATGGTGGATCTGGAACAAAGCCCTGCACTGCTGACGATACTTTTTTGATTGGATCTTTCCTGGATGTTCCTATCGGTCAAGAACTCCAGTCCACAGGTAGACTAGTTGTATATTGTAGTTATAATGTTAAAGTTATTTGCGTACGATCATGTTTTCATCAGTTTCCCTTCTACAATTCACTTCTCCAGTTGTCATTCATGTAGTACTGTCATAATTCATTATTAGGTTCCTTCTGTTTGTTGTCTCTTTTGTTTGCATAATGAATGGTACAACAACAACGAAAACAGCAACAAAGCCTATTCCCAGATTTTTGGCTTCTGCTATATATTTGTATTTGTTAGTCACTTTACCCAAACAATCGTTATCATATTCTATCAGAATATTCTTTTAACTGTCTGGCCTCTTTGGCTTCATAACACTTGGTATAAACATTTTGGTGTATCTTAAGTTCTGAGCGCTGCGACATATAGGATGTAAATTGAAGAAAGGGGTGCTATAGGGATGATACTAGATCCAAGAAGAAAGCCGTTGGCATCTTTCACGAATCAGATGTACACTACTACAGTCTTTATCCTATTTTTAGGTATTGCGTATCTCATTTGTGTTGAAGAGGGGAATGTTTCTGGGATGAAATTAGATTCAAGTGGAGAGCCATTGATACCTTTTGCAATGCTTGTTAGTGTGGAGAATTAAGACCATTAGGACTAGGATCTCAGAGACTTGTCATGAAAACTTGTTTGTAATAATTGAGATACTTTGTCTCAATTTTTGTGAGATAGTTGTAGTGGAGGCTTTTTTTATACAAGCTGAGAGGCTTCTATTGTGTTATTGTTTGTGCTAACCTGGATTTATACTGGTTCAACCAAGATTGGTTGAGAACCCTGCTAAAGAGCCTGACCCACCTGCTTTCTTTTCCTATGAATGAAAGTGTTTTTAGGCAGAGAGCTTTTGGTAAGTGGCAGACAACAGCTAGAGAAGTGAGCGAGGTCATGGTTATGGTCAGCAGGTCAAGTGCGAGGACAACAACAACACTTATGATGTGTTATGTTGATTCTTCTCTTACGCTGGTTCTTTTATCGGGATGAAGTACCGACATAAGACATTTCCAGAAAGTGGTAGCCTGCTACTGGTCTAATCCTAGTAAGATTCCTGAGGTGTTATTCTCTATGTAGAATCCGGATTTCTAAGGGAAGAATCTACCAAACCGACCACTAAAATCTTATAGAATCAAGTTCTTCCTTTGTGTTCTCTCTCTCTCTTTCTCTACTGATTCACAATAAACTTAACTTCTGACTGACTTTATAGAAAATATAATGGTAATAATTGTAGGAATGATTATAACTCTCTTCACATGCCCTTAAAATTGAGAACATTCTGAACAGGACTGCTATTGTTAGTCTTAATGCAACTAGAAGTATCTACCTATTATATGGTACCTCTTTACTGAGACGTTGTTTGATCAATCAATGACTGTCTATATAATGTCTCTTCCTCCCCCTTATTACCAATATATTAATGCAAGAGAAAGGGCTTGTATTTAACTATATACGTACACATGAACAAGTAGACATCTCGTTGGATCCTGTCCTTTTGTGGTTAGGGAGCATTCATCACCCCGTACTGGTGTACTGGTGTTGAACATGGATCTCTATACATGTGTGCAGCAACATAGCCCCCATGATTGCAACTTGGCACTTGGCAGTTGGCAATGGCAATGGGCAAAGTATGGTGGAGAATGGAGTAAATTGCACGGCCTTAAAGATCAAGAACTTACACGTCTTACAGAGTACTAGCTATAGTTAGTACTCATGACCTAGGTTGTTGACTCACGATATATATCGTGTATCAATTTTCTTGTTCCATATCGTATCTCGTGCCGTATTTTTTATCATATGATATAATAGCTCTAGGAGTTTAGGTCTACACTTCTAAATCCATATAGGAACATGATTTAATATAATTTTTACATAATCTTTTTATTTGTTTCATCTTTACATGTCTGTTTAGTTCTAGAATCTACATTGCTAAGTATACATTACATGACTCAAGTAAAAAAAAGATTGATACTGCCTAACATCCTATATTTATCATATGGGATCGACATATACATAATAAAATGACACTATATCGAATATTAGCATAAGATATGTCGTACCGTATCATATGATACTAAGAACATATCGTATCATAAGATATGTATCGTTTATCATATGATACTAACAACATATCGAATCATAAAATATGTATAGCTCATGAACTTGTCATTTGGTTACACTGTTAGAAGGATGTCAAGCACTCTTGGTACTAACATTGGTTGTAGTTGGGTGCAACTTTGGCAAATTGAGCTGGATTACAAGCCAATCCAATGCTATAAAGCAAGAAATTGTCCAAAGTTTACTAACTTATAGAGTTTTACCTTGGCATTAAGCAGTACAACTTAAGTGGCTATTCAACTTCAGCTTTAAAGCTCCTAAAACACGGTTTTAGAATGCAATCTTTCTTTGAAAAACTGCTTTTTAAACTAATGTTGTTTTAGATCTATCAAAATACTAGTTGAATCCATTCTTGTTCTTTTCACAAAAGGGGGTATCTTAGTTAGTTGAAATAGGAAACGGGGCTGGTATGAGATTAGGATTGAGTGACGATGGCAACAAATGGAAGGAAGCCTACCTCCTAGACCGAAAGAGAGGGTGGGTCTTGTCAATATGGTTCAGATTCAGACTGACATTGAAAATAGGGGGCCTAGATTAGGGTATGTAGTATGGCGGTTGTGTAAGGAAACCTACCTTTGATCTTGGAGCAAGGTTCGCAGTATTGGTACCGGACCCTTCCTATGAGTATCGGGATCGTCGGTATCAACAATATCGGCGGTTTCGGATCGGAGTATCTATTTTTTTGGTATCGGTAATAGCGACGGTTTTGAAAAATATTCTATACATTTTGGTATAATTATAAGTATTTTCTATGTTGTTTCTTAGTAATTTTGGAATTGAATAAAATAGTAGTCACTCTTGTCGATTGATTTACCCGTGGTAGATAAGTTTTCTTCATTTACATGCTTTTACAACCTTATTATGCTTTTATACCCTTGTTGATTGGTCTTTTTCGTTCAATTTTCTTCACGAAATTGACGGAAAAAGAGACCCCAATGTCGGTATCGGTCGTATCGGATCGGTACTGGCCCTATCAGATCGGTATCGGCCGATACTGCAAACTATGTCTTAGAGGGAGAATTGTATAACACATAGGGAGGTAAGGAGGGAGAGATGGAGGTTTGATTGGTCAGGATCACTAGTAGGACTGGGTTTGACAGAAGGTGTCTTTCATGGTTTCCGCAACAACAATGACAAAGGTACCTTAATCAAGGTAGTGTCTGGTCAGATACGGCTGGGTTTGGGCTTGGTGTTGTATCTGGTTTTGTTTAGTGGCAGTGAAAAGATGACCCTGACACCCCCACCCAGCCGCCACCACTTAGCTACGTTGAGGAGTTTAGAAGTGGTTGACAATAACGACAAAACCTCTAGTCCCGAACAAATATCAAGGAGGAAGAGGAGGGTGTGTGTGTGTGTGTGTGTGTGTGTGTGTGTGTGTGTGTGTGTGTGTGGCTAGAGCACTCTAATCCTTTCCTCTTTCATTGGAAGCATTGGAAGTTCACCCTGTAAAGTAGGCATCACTACTATTTCATTATTAATTACTACGATGCTGGTTCTTTAAAAGTAAGGAAAGAGGGAACACTTTGTAAGAACCCTTGTATTGCCCTTGGTATTTATTGATATGCCCTGACATTTCCATTTATGATATTTGATGCCCCGGGTTTGTAATCACATCAATATAGTAAATAGAGTCGTCTATGATTTTCTCTCTATTAACGTCAGAATTCTAATAAGCTTGATATTGCTCAACATGCTCTTTCACTCCCGCTTCTTCTTTTGTGCTATCATAAGTTTAGGATATTCTGATATCTGCATGTAGAGGCTTTTCTTTTGTGGTTTTGTTCTCATTATTCCTTTCTCCTACTGTCACAGGACAACTATGCGTTAGCATTCTTGTACGCTCCGTGTCACCATTATCAACTTAATCTTGTTGGCTTCTTGCTTCATGGCAATGCCAGTTCGCTTAGCTTTATAGTTTATATTCTTGTAGTGAGAAATATGAACAACTTCAGGTTATACTTACAGTGTTTGATGGCTTTATGTATTAGCCGAAACTAATACGTATCGGCCGTATTGGGTTGTAATTG
Organism: Iris macrosiphon; assembly: GCA_036927795.1. Taxonomy (NCBI): domain Eukaryota; kingdom Viridiplantae; phylum Streptophyta; class Magnoliopsida; order Asparagales; family Iridaceae; genus Iris; species Iris macrosiphon. The sequence goes on from JAYESA010000016.1 coordinate 142,664,477, forward strand.
GAGTATTGAAAACTGTCGAAATTACATAAATAGACCGGTTTAAACATAGAAGGGTCCGAATCAGATACCATTACAGAGTTTTTGTGCCCTTGCAGTTTTTAGGGAGGTTAGAACTATAAAAACTGTTACTCCCTGTAAAATTGGATTTTAGATTTTCTTTTTTATTCCCCTCTTATTGTATGACACAAATTCCTAATAATTGGACATACTAAGGGAATGTTTTGTCTATTCGTTTGCCATATATAATAATAGTTGTTTCTATTTCTAGATCATGACTTTGGTTGTGAAAAGAACTTTCCTTTGGACTGTTACGGTTACTTCCATCAACAAACTGCAACACTGTCTTTCTTTCATGAGATTTCTGGAAAATTTGAAATTCAAACTCCTCATGGGTTATCTCATCGTCACATATTGGTTTTCTTAATTGGCCAATAATGACTATTGGTAAACTCATTATCCCTTGTTTCAGAATTGAAATGTTTTAGCAGACAATATTGCCAAATGTCCTTTTGTAAGATTAGAATATTTTTTGCTCCATGTTTATCCATTGATTTTGAGTCGGTATCACTCTTGTAAAGGTAATATTATTACCATTGGATATGGTTTTATGCACATCCATTTAGCTATAAGAAGAATTATTATTCACAATAAGCACTTTCGTCGACTCTATTTTCTAGTGTAAGAGAGTATATTTATCACTTATTGTTTCATTATTAGGAAATCTCTTTTGGTCCCATATCTGTTAATGTACTACGGGGACATCTATTCTTTTCATATGATTAGGGTCCATAGCCTCTCAATGAAGCATCCCATTATTCTCTCTCTATTTTTCTACATGGCATTGAGCTGGGATTATACTAAATCCAAACTCTCCTATTCACTATAAGTATTTGCTTCTCTCTCAAACCCTAGCCCTAATCCTATTTCCATAACCAGCATTCACCCAAATCCCTTGTTCCCTCTCCAGCCTCCTCTTGACACCCGCCCTCTCCTGACTGCCAAACCGCCTGAGCACCCCTCTCCCCTCTCTATTCTTCGCATCTAGGTTTCATGCATATTCTTATGTGACGATCATAAGCAAGCTAACTTGAGCGATAACAGACTTTCATACAGGACTTCTCTGTTGCAGGTCTTATATCAATTTTTTTACTCCTAGTATTTCTTGGTCTGGTGTCACTAGTGTTGTGACATGGTTAATTGATTTCATTTACAATTAATTGCTGAAGTAACTCTAATGCATATCATTAAGCAGTACTGGTTGCATTTCAAAAACTTCTCATGATTTTATAGAGGTCTCTGTGGTGGGGTAGGGGGTTAGTATTGTAGTTGGGCTCTGGTATGTGAAGTGTATATTACTCATTGTCCTTTAATCTCACTTATCCTGGCATTATCACAATCTTATGCTATATATGTTGTGGGCCACACCTTTAGTTACCTAATCATGCAATGTGTACTTTATCTGCCACCACTCTTCTTGACAATTTAAGCTATGACATACAAAAAAATGTCAATAGGAAAAAGAGGTTTCATTGGAGCATGCTATGGTCGATTAAGGAGAATTTGATATTGTAGGCCCTAGTTTTGCATGTATGTGCAAGCTACTATATGCCATTTTACTAGGATAGGTTCTTCAAACATTTTTTGGGTTTCCATAGGTTTTCATTTTCTTCTAACTTTCAGAAGTTGTATTGGGCTTTAGCCCTATAGATTTCCATGTGGGCTATCTTTCGAGCATTAAGTCATTTCTAAAGAATCTAAACATCTGTCTTGTAAAAGGATATTGGATGATTAAAGAAATTGGTGCATCTAGAGAAGAGAGAAACCAATGCCCTCTGCTTTTAGTTGGTTGCTGTTCTTGGGTCAAATATGGATTGTTATCCATACTAGGCTACTAGCCCCTTTATGTAGTATTGACAACATAATTGATAATACCACAAGATCTGGGAATATAATTTTCTACATCTTAGCATTAGGTGGTTCTTACTTCTTGGATGTAATGGATAAAGCCATCCATACTCCTCTAGCTGCCTATTATGCTGGTGTTTTGTTATGATAATCCATTTATGTTTGGAATCTTTGGATCTATGAGAAGATTGAGAAGTATATAACACCGTCCTGAAGTAAGTTGTGAGGAATTCAACTTTGACAATCCTTTGTTAGAATGTTCTTTTAAGTCGTGGAAACATTTTTGTTCTTTAACCTTTTACAGGATAATTTACAAAATAGACATATGTGAGAATGCCATTTCCATGAACTTAGGATGTATCTTTTTTTTGTACATTTTTTTAATTTGGATATAATGAAGTTGATACTTTGCTCTATGCTAACTGTGTTTTACATATATCGAAAGGTGTAAAACGAACAGGTGGAAGTGGTTGGCTCTCTGTAAGTCAAGGAATCACGGAGGATGCTTGTGACTTGGTATTTTCTACTCTTGTTGATGACTCAGTTGACTATCCAAATGAGTATTGGGATTCTGATGAGTATGATGACGATGATGATGTTGGGTACATGAGACAACCTATTGAAGACGAAACCTGGTTCCTGGCTCATGAGATTGACTACCCAAGTGACAATGAAAAGGGTAAAACTCATGCGAGTGTTCCTGAACAGCAATACCAAGTTCCTAGAAAAGATGAAGATGATGACCAATCTTTTGCTGAAGAGGATTCATACTTGTCAGGTGAACATTTTTTCCCGGGAAAGAATATTCATCAAGTTGTTGAAAATGATATGATAGCTCAGTATGATGGGCAATTGTTGGATGTTGAAGAGCTAAACTTGATGCGTGCTGAGCCTGCGTGGCAGGGGTTCGTCACCCAGAATAATGATCTGGTTATTTTAGGAAATGGGAAAGTCGTGAATAGGCGTGATCGAGCTCAAGCTGATGATCTCGTCATAGATGATGACCAGCATGGATCTGTTCGCTCAATTGGTGTTGGCATAAACAGTGATGCTGCTGATTTTGGCAGTGAAGTACGGGAAAGTTTGCTTGGTGGAAGTAGTGAAGGAGACGTAGAATACTTTCATGATCGCGGTGTTGGCATAAGTGGGAGGAAACAGTTTGAACATGAAGCTAGTATGAACAATTTTAATAGGCCGAAGAGGGATAAGGGGAAGAAATCCAAGCATACTCCAGATAAATACATATTGGCTCCGGATAAAAGTAATTATTTGCAAGGAATGAGTTATACCGATGCTGGCTTTTCTTTTCCGCCCTCTCAAAGTAAGGGTGACTTGATGGAGGCTGTTAGTGATGATGTTACTGATGATTGTGAAAAAGGTTTGGGTGCAGAGGATATGCTTGCCAATTGGAGGCGAAAGAGCAGTGATTCTTCTCCTATAAGGAGTTCAAGAGATGAAAAAAATTATGATGCTACAAGATCAAGAGGCTCCACTCCATCATCGACCTCAAACTATGCTTATGCCGGAAGGGAAGAGTTCAAGAAAGATCAAGCTGATAAGGCAAATGATCTAAGAGAAGCAGATCCTGGGACTACTTTAGAGGATGAAGAAGTTGCTGCCTTGCAGGAGCAGGTAAGACAGTTAAAGGCCCAAGAGGAGGAATTTGAAACTTTCAATCTTAAGATCGTGCATAGAAAAAACAGGTACCTTGATTTTCTTAGTACTAACTTTTTGATATCCATGTTGACTGAGTGAAATTAGTTAAGATGTTATTGTGTTTCTTAAGATCTCTCTCTAATCTTGTTCAATCTTAATTTCCCAAGAGAGCTGCATGACCTGCATTCTATTGATGGTCCTACAAAAGTGGCCACCAATCTGCCTTATTTTTCGTCTGATCTTTCTTCTTACTTTATGCTGTGTGTCAGAACTGGCTTCGAGGAAGATAAAAATTTCCATGTTGTTCTAAATTCGGTGATTGCTGGCCGCTATCATGTTACGGAATATCTAGGTTCAGCTGCATTTAGCAAAGCTATTCAGGCGCATGATTTGCACACTGGGACGGATGTTTGCATGAAAATTATAAAGAACAACAAAGATTTTTTTGATCAGAGCCTTGACGAAATCAAGCTTTTGAAATATGTTAACAAACATGATCCTGGTGACAAGTATCATATTTTGCGCTTGTATGACTACTTCTATTATCGGGTTAGTACATTTCATATTTGCTTTGATTTAAAAATTTCAAATCTCCAGTGGTTTCCTTAGATTTAGTTGTTATGGACGTTGAAACTTTCTGTGATTTCAGACCTGTTCGATTGCTGATGTATTCCAACTTGTATGCATGTGTAGCTCGTGTGTTTTTATGTTAGTGATTAGTTTGCTATTTATTTGAAGAAGTGCAATTAAAGCCTTGTGGAATAAGTGTGCGCATCAATACATTGGATTATTGCCACTATACAGGTAATATACTATCATGCAAACTGATAATAGTATATATGAGGGTGGCTGCTGACTTTGCAAAGGAGAAGGATTTCATGGCTGTACGTTCAAATCTGGAAAGTATTAGTAAACCAATTTAAGGTCAGGGTAGGTTCCCACAGAAGGAGAAGAGAAAAGTTAGGGGAGAATGCTTCACTCCTTTCTTCAAGGGTTTCACACCACCTTGTACCACAAAATCGTGGAGAACTCTCTTTTAAATGCAAAAGTTATAAGCTTCTATTAATCACTATATCTAATTACAAGTGTCTATGACCTTTCTATAGTCTAACTAATACTTCTAAAGCAAATCCTCCACCCCCTCTTCCCCAACCCACCCTGCATAAGCACTGGCACTGGGAGACCTGTAAACGAATCTCCTAATCCTAATATAAGTAGGTATACTAATACAAATAGAAACTACATTAAAGCAAATAAAACTCTTAATGCAAGTAGGAAACTAGTAGAAGCACCTATATTCTAAGTCCATCTGCGTGGATATCCTCGAGTAAACAAGTAAATTGATCCATATACGGTTGCAAATTTTCATTAAAATTGTATTAATAAATAATGATAGGCCTTTAAGCATAGGGAAAACTTTAACATGTGTTTCCTCATCTACATTTCTCATCATCTGTTCAACAAAAGAGGATGAATAGCATAATCCAAATTGATAGGTCCTTGCCATACGGTAAGCTGGTAAAGAGAGAAACTAAGTTGGTATAGAAGCTTTGTTGCATGGACACAAATAGGACCCAACACTTCATGGACACTAGGACACACACTGTAGTATATTTTGGTGTCTGTCTTGTCCAATACATGTCTGACATAATCGACAAGGACATAGCAATGGTATTTTGGAGTGTCTAGTCCAGAAGAAAGAAGATTGAGGCATTATCTTCTTCAATCTCAATTTAATACCGTCTTTAACTGGCAAATTATCTTTACTAAAAAGCTTACTTGCTAATGAATTGTATATATTATTCGAGATCTTATAAAATTGTTACATCTAAAGATGGATGCCAAGGACTTTTTCTCATGTAGAGACTCATGAATTGACAAGGACACATTATTCTGAAAAACAACTGAATACTACTCAGTGCCTTCAGATGGTTATCTATCTAATCTAATCTAATCTAATGACACCACTTCTTTCCTTTCTTTTGCTATATACCTTATGCAATCCATGTTGAATTTGTAAGGCAAAGTTATTACTACTGCAAACTTCTTCATGTTGAGCTTAATGCTTGAAGATTTTGTGTCCATTGCTATGATATCCCACTCAAACTGCCTATCTCCGATACCCATTTGTTTTGGAAAATATAATAAAGTGAATGAAAAAGAATAAAGATGGAGAACAACTTTAATTCCTTAAACTAAGAGTTGATTACAATCTCTCCCTCAAATACACAAACCTTCACCAAAACACTCTCTAGAAAGCCTCTCAGAATCTACACACCCTTTCAAAAGGCGCAAGTACTTGTCATATTCTCCTACAAATACGAAACATAGTGGTTTTTGTCCCTTTCAACAATATTGATTTCAACACATGGTGAAAAATAAATGAAAACTGGGTCAATGTATCCTTAACTTGGCAAGAGATAAAAAACTTCAAATTAGAATTTAGAGGAAAACCAAAGTACAGAGAAGATATGGAAGGCTTACCGTAGCAAATTCATTCCTTGTCTCAAGGATTTTGGGAGGCAATCACCTCCTATTTCTCTTGAAGGTAGAACTTGATCGTGGTTACTATAAATGACAACTTGTCTTCTAAAAAAAAATGATCAATCTTCTTAAACATCTCAAGTAACAAATGTGTGATTGATAGTAAGGTTTCTTCTTTATCCACAACACCATTATTGGCTTTGTCGATCTTTACATTTAAAGTTTTCAAAATTCAAGAGAGACGAATGATATCCACCTTCGCGACTTCCTTCAAGAGGCTCAAAACAACATATTTGTAATGGGGAGTGCCCTCTCTTAGAAAGTCGTGCACGTGCTTTGGCGCTTAGATTTAGTTGTGTGACTGTTATAGTTTGTATCTTGTCCTCGGTCTCTGTAAGGTTTTGCAAATCTTCAAGGCTCTTACTCATGTCGTGCAATTGTTTGGAAATAGTGGAAAGTTTGACACTTGTATGGTCGCTCAAAAGTCTTTCTGATGTCATGTTGTACAATTTTTTAATTAATGCAACAAGTAGATTCAACGATTTGTACCAAGCAATTGAAATAACCTGGTTGGCATTGAGATGAACGACGGTCTTTTTGTCACCCAAATGGTTATGTTGTACTTTAATTCATCGTCGGAGGGTTGGATGGGTCATCATGTAGTGTGTACGTTCAGTGTATTCAACACGAGCCACTTGTGATTGTAGTCAAATTGTTGGAGAAGGGGTAAAGCTTTGCCTTTTCGTATTATCTAACATAGGGAAATATGTTTCTTGCACTAAGGGGGGCAAGAATCAACCCTCAGCTCGAAGCCTAGAATATGAACATTCTTGAATTGTTTTCTTTACTTCTCAAAAATGAGCCTCAACAATACAATGCTCTTCGACTAAAGCCTTTAGCGTAGAGACGACACTAACGATGATCTTGGCCGTATATGCTCTAAAGGCTTTGGTTGAAGAGCACTATTTTGCCATGACTCATCTTCAGTTCCTTCAACAAGCAGAGAAAACGAGAAAACGATTCGAGAAGATCTATATTCTGAGCGATGACCAATTCTTTCTCTATTGGTGCAAGAACTAACTATTACTCTGTGTTAGTTGCTACGAGAAAGGAAAGTTGTTAGACCTTATCTCCAGCCATTTGACTCTAGTCACAAGTGGCTTGTGTTGCATCTACATAACGAACACACTTCATGTGGACCCCATCCAATCCTTCGGCGACGAATTTTCATCCAACTCAATGCCAACCACACAATTTCTTGGTTATACAAACCGTCGAATCTACTTGTTCCAATGTTTGAGAAATTGTCTAACATGATGATTTCACAAAGAGTTTTCAGCGACCAAATAAGTCTCAAGTTTTTCGCTATTTTCAAACAATTGCACGCCGTAATTACGACAAAAAAGAATAACCTTAAAAGACTTGCAATTCCTCATAGAAATCCAATTCCTCGTAGAAATTGAGGACGAGATGCATACTTTTGGCTCCTACAACAAATACTAAGTGTGTACATGACTTTCTAGTAGAGGGCGTCTTGTTACTAGTATGTTGTTTCAAGCCTTCTAAAGGAAGTAGACCAGGTGGATTCCATTCTTCTCTCCCGAACTTGAGAAGAATTAGGGCAAGGATCGATGAAGCCGCAAATGATTTTTGGACAAAACACAATCTTACACATTCAATCGTACATTTGCATTCAAGATGTCTAAGAAGAGCAATTGTTTATCTCGAGAAGGCAACTTAACATTTACAGGACCAATGATCATGTTCTACTTCCAAGAGAAATTGGAAGTTGTCGTTTCCAGCATCCTTGGGACAATGAAAGAATTTGTTATAGTTTGCCTTTTCTATTTTTCCTTTCCCTTGGTTTTTTTTCCTCTAATTCGAGGTTTCATATTTCTTACCAAGTTAAGGATGCAAAAGTACTTCCTTGACCTGCTATGTATTTATTTTTCAATCTGTGTTTAGATCAATATTTAGAAACCGATAAGAACTAGTTTTTTTTTTTCCGTAAATGTGAGAGAATATAACAAGTACGAGTTTCTATTTCGTAAATGTAGAGAGAATATGATAAATACTAGTTTTTGTTTTGTATTTGTATAGAGAATATAACATACTCTTCCACACATATTTTACATGTTCATATTTTCATTAACGCAGTAGTGAGTGGTATCTTTTTACATTCCTTTTTATTTCCTATGGGATGTCTAACAATATTGTTATCCAATCACATTTCTAACTTAGTTTTATATCATAGTCGTATGGAGCACCTGCCATATGCTCGTAGATCTAAATTGCTTGTACTTCTTTACGGACTATAATGTCCTTCTCATGCTTCTTTATGTTAGTGGACGCCTAGTAACTTTGTATCCTTTTGAATTTCTAACTACGAGGCCATACTTGGCGTAACTGTAAGGCTCGAAGCTTGCAACCTGGGGTATAAGGCTCGGAGTCATGGAAACAATACATCTAAGGTTAATCCTTAGTGGACCCCACATTAGCAAGTAATGTTGTATGGATACGACACGACACGACACAGTAAGGAAATGGCGACAAGGACAAGACACCTATGTTGTGTGTCCTAGTGTATTTTGAAGTGTCCTGGTTATGTCCAATATGTGTTCGACATTACGGGAGCCAAAATTTTGGAGTGTCCAATATTTTAAAAGGCGTGAGGCGCTAAGGTCCTCTCGTGCCTAGACACGAGGCGTACGACAAGGCTTGGGCTTTAATAAAGCTAGGTATACATTTTTAGAAACTTTTAAAGATTTAGTTTAAAATAGTCAAAACTTATATTTAATCAGTTCATGACCACTAAAATAGTAACAAGTGGATTGCATAAAATTATAAATATAACAAACATTTAACCATCGCCAAAACTCAAAAGAAACTACCAAGATTTTGTAATAATAAGAAATTGTCAAAACCTTAGAAAACCATCATCATCATCATCCATATTATCATTTTATCACCAATACTATTGACAGATATGCAACCTTTATCATCATCATCATCACCAATACAAAACTTAATAGTTGAGTGACTTGATACGTTCGATACTGTTTTTATCCTCATGATCTAGTTGTTTAACGAAGGAAGATATTTACTTGATCAACTTTTTTTCTCTTTTTTTTTTCCAGCGCGTCACGGGCTCAGTTTGATAGGTGTCCCCACACCCATCTATGCCGGTCATCATTAGGGAATCAGACTCGTCGTGTGCGTTGCACACTGGCATTTTCATCATTGTCCGCCACGCACACCTCGCGCGCTCCCGAGCTCCACGAGACGGCCATGACGTCTTTCGACGCCCGCAACTCAACGCCTCGCTTTGCCCACGACGTCGAAGCGGCGCCCCCGACGTCTTAACGACGCCTACGACAGCCGATGCCGCCCAGCCACCCGTTCTCGAACGACGCCCTTACGACGTCTTCACGACACCCTTTCCGCGCCGCACGACGGGCCGCGTGGTCGGCCGTCGTTTATACCCGTGGTAGAATGGTGCGGGACCCCGCCCGCACGACGCCCTTTCCGTAGATGACATTATAAGTTATGATAGAAAACATATTAACTAAATTGAAAGTTGAAAGTTTCGTCGAATTATTCTATAAACATCAAAATACTGAAACATATCTATTACAAGAAGAAAGCATACGAAAATAATATAGAAAATACACTAGGTTAATGAGTCTCGGGTTTCCCTCAGAAGTAGTTGAGTCAAACAAGGAGCACCTTAAAAGTAGGTATGAGGCGCACGAGATGCATGCCTCAAGCGCACCAGGTGCATGAACCTTGACTCATAGAAACTCGGGTGCGCAAGGGTGAGCCTCGGGCCTCACCTCACCTCACCTCATGGGCTTTTTAAAACTCTGTTGTCCATGCTTCCTAGTTACCAATAGTCTTTTTGCACTAAGATCTAGTTTCTGTGTTTCATAATTGTAAAGAGAATCCAGCATAATCTTCTAGACGTATTACATCTCCATATGTTCATTAACTTCAGTCAGTACTCAGTGTTTTTTAATCTTTCTTTTGTTTCCGAAGGGCGTAACACATTTGCTATCCTATCACATTTCCTACTTCGTTTTTGCAGTGTAGTCATCAAAGAAGATGCCATTGACGGGTTCCGAAATAGGAGTTTAGGTTTGGTGAATAATGGTTGGAAAGTGTTAGGAGTTAGGACAAGGTGCCGGTGGTAGATGGTGTTGGAGAGAAGGGAATAGACTAATACTTGGATATTACATAGTACATGATTATCAAATATGAAATCATGGTAATGTCAAGCTAGAAAATCTGGAATTTGTTACAGAATATGCTTCTATTTGTACTGATAGCTCCAGACATCTTGAATGTAGTATATAATTAACTTCCACATATTTTAGGTACTATGATATCATTATTAAGGAATTATAAGCATGTAACTTGGTAATCATTAGACATGCTTAATATTATTGCTAGCGATGTTTTAGAATTTTCTTATGTCCAAGAGGCTTCTTTCAACTCTCCATCACGTCTCTACATGAATATGTTAAAAAATAATAATTTGCAAATCTTTTGATCCATCTTCTCTAACAACTTTCCATTTAGGCTATGGTTAGTTTGGTGGAAAGTGAGGGGAAGGAAAGGCAAATGGAAGTGTTTCATGTATAAATTGGATTCTATTTATAGGATTAAGTTTCATTTTACTTCTCTTTCCCTCATTTTCTTAGCAACCAAAAACACCCTTAAACTAGTAGAAGAATAGGTGTTTTTTCCTTTCTAGATGTTTTAGTGTTGTCACTAGTGATCTTACTGGCTAGCTGTTGTCTAGTTGTCTAATTTTTCTTTTTCTTTAGCACTTCTGTCTCCAAAATATATATTGGCGTTACCGTCCTAGCGAAATTAAGTTAATTGAGTCGAGCAAATCATTTTTTCATATGATATGAGAGCTTTATATTCCGTTATGTAAAACCTAATCCTGGCCCCTTTGCCTACCACCATAGCCACCTCCTCTTCTATGCCAAACATAATCTTCTCAATCCTAGCCAACCACCTCCCAAAAATCCTAGCCACCACTCTTTCTTCCCCAAAGAACTCTAGATCTATAAAACCATCTCTTTCCTCCTCATCACTAGCAGACCCTAAAACTATCCAAAACCCAAATCCATAACACCCATTCCCAATCCCAATCCCAATCCCAATCCCAAACCAAAACCATCTGTCTCCTCAAACTCTAGATGTAAACTCCAATCATCCAGATTCAAAACCCAAATCTCCATAATCCAACAGAAAAACCTCCAAAAACTTAACTCTGACCATAACCGCCAGTCTCCTCTACCATGAAAACCAAATCCCACCCCCCCCCCCCCCCCCACCCCCCAACACACACACACAGATCCACTCCATAAGAAGCAGGAAAAGAAGAAGATGACGCAGGAATACTTACCTGATGATCTTCGCTGGCGCTGTTCATTACTGATCTACTTCTCTATCACTGATCTACTTCTCTCCTCTGCCCTTCTTCCTTTCTTGCTCTTTTCTGGTCACCAACAACACAAATTCCTTGTAGGAACTGATAGAGGTCACCTTCCACTTATTCGAGCCCTTATACATCCAAAACAGTTGAGACTGGAGATTGAGATCCATGCAATCTGTCCATCCTTGTATGAACTTTTTATGCAATTTTTATTAAGTTTTTTGAAACTTTTTAAATATTTTTTTAACTGCCTACATCTAGGCGGCAGCCTATGCGGGCTAGGCGCTAGGCGGCGGACCCTGCCCGCCTAGCTCCTAGTACTTTTCACAACCTTGATTAGGGGATAATTCAATAGCTAGCTGTACATAAATAGTGGATAAGGCATGCCCCTTGGGTTATGTAGTATAACAATCTTTTTGATTTCTGTGGATAATTGGAAATTTTGTCTTTCTAATTTTCTAGGAAGAGGCAACATTTCATGGAAAGTTGTCTTTCCAGGTAGAACCAACAATCTAGTTCAGAGTAAAGGGCTCTATGAGCTTTGGGTTTGGACTAAGGTGCTAACTTCCAAGTGCACCTTATAAAGTGTCAAAAGACTCATGGGCCCTTGCTCGCACCTAGCTTTGCAATTAATATTCTATTAATCCTGCCAAAATAGATGAGTTCTGAACCCCTCTCCCCATGAATCCTACCTATAACCATCAAACTAGAACAACTTGATAAAAATAAGAAAATTAAACTCTCTCTCTCTCTCTCTCTATATATATATATATATATATATATATATATATATATGGATCCGGATCGGGGGCCCCGTTTTCGGAGCCCAGCCAACAACCCCCAACCCCCCCCCCCCCCCTCTACACACACACCCATCGTCCGTTGGATCGAGCGGGCCCCACTCGATCCGACGCGCGGGGGGGGGGTTGTTGCGGGGCTTTTGATCTGCCCTTATATATATATATATATATATATATATATATATATATATTAGTCAACAAGCTTTAGCCCAAGTGGTAATGATTTGAAGACATAAAGACTTGGAAAACCAGATCGTCATAAGTTCGATTCCACTGGGTGCACTATGCCCTTAAGTATTAAAAGGAGATGAACCGGGATATTTTGCACCCGGAGAAGCGGTTTACTCGGGCAAGAGAATCATGGTACCGATGGCCAGCCTTAGTAGAGCGTGCGATGGAGATTGGCCCAAGCGGTGGATCGAGGAGGCGATTCAAAATCTAGGATCAACGTGCAGAGTGTCAGACCCACACACACACAATCCATGGTGATATATGCAATAAAAATCTCATGCTTAAACCGGGCAATAGATGTAGACACTCACCTTACTCGCTGATATTTTGGCTGGTTTATGAGAATATTGATTACAGTTCAAAACAAAATGGAACTAAGAATCTGTTACATTGCTTGTTTGGCTAGCTTTACTTATGTTAGTTGTGGAGTGAGGGTTATATGGAGTTGGAACTACAGAGACTTACTATCTGGAAATTGGGTTGTATGTTCATGTTGCTTGTAAATTGTGTGTGCATTCTATGTTAGTATGTTGACTACTCAACATCGAGTGTTCTAATGTTGCAATTTTTTTTTTTCTGTTGGTCTTATTCTTATTTTTGTCTTCTTCTTATTTTGATTGCTTTCTTCCTTGTTTGCACAATTTATTTTGTTAATCTTTGTTGATAACACCTTTGTTTACTTTCTTAGAAGAATATTCTGTCTCTGTTGCTTGCTGAAAGTACTTATGCTTTAGCATTATGTTTGCATGATTTGTCTTTGATACATGATTCAATATCACTCCAATCCTAGATTTCATGCTTTTGATGTTAGTTTCTGTGGCTTATGTTATGTTTACATCTTAGTTAGCCAGTTTCTTTAACATGTACAGGAGCACTTGTTGATAGTTTGTGAGCTACTCAAGGCAAACTTATATGAGTTTCACAAGTTCAATAGAGAATCTGGAGGAGAGGTGTATTTTACGATGCCAAGGTTGCAGGTTGTAAGCAATAAGATCAATTCTTGAGGATTGAACTTTTATTTTATTCTATCATACTAAGGATATGTGATCACACTTCAGTAATATTCCTCTTTGCAGTCAATTACAATTCAGTGTCTGGAGGCGCTTCAATATTTGCATGGTCTTGGCCTAATTCATTGTGATTTGAAGCCCGAGAATATCTTGGTAAAGAGCTACAGTAGGTGTGAAGTGAAGGTTATTGACCTTGGCAGTAGTTGCTTCCAAACAGATCATCTATGTTCTTATGTACAGTCTCGATCATATCGTGCCCCTGAGGTTATTTTGGGCCTCCCTTATGATGAAAAGATAGATATTTGGTCACTTGGATGCATCTTAGCTGAGCTTTGCACTGGAAATGTAAGTTTATTCTGTACCATTACTTAGATACCAGGATACTAAACATAGCTTGCTGATCACTTTCTATTTCAAAATGCAAATTCTATAGGCACTCCACATTTTACTTAGGACATCCATTACTTCAGGACAACCCAGATTTTTGTAACTTTTACTCAAGATAGCCCAAAATTTACTCAGGACAGCCCAACCCCCCTAAACCTTCCCAAAACCCTTCATTCTAAATTTTTACTCTCTCTTCAAATTTTCAAATCCCCAAACCCCAACCGCCGAGGAGGAGGCGGAGGCGAACGGCCTCCGCTGCCGTCGTTGGCCAGCCCCCCGGCCCCCCCCCCCACCCCACCCCCCGCTTTTGCTTCTTCTTCTTCTTCTTTTTCCATGGACTGTAAAAAAAAACTGATAGTCCTTCCAATATTAGACTGTCACAATGTTGACAATCCTTCCAATTGGAAGGACTGTCAATTTTGACAGTCCTTCCAATTTGACAGTCCTTCCAATTAAAGGACTGTCAAAATTGACGGACTGTCAAAATTGACAGTCCTTCAAATTGGAAGGACTGTCAACATTGTGACAGTTCTGGAAAAAAAAATTTGGGCTGAAAAATAAAAGTTTGGCTTTTATATGCGAATTTGGGCTGCCCTCGAGTAAAAAAAAACTAGTGGCAAACTTGTAAAAAAATTGAAATTTTTTTGGGCTGTCCTAAGCAATATATGGAGTGCCTTTAGAATTTGCCTTTCAAAAGATTAAAAATGTGTTAGATATCTGTCAGTTTTTGATTCTCCAACAAGTTTGAATTCAAGAGATGTAAATGGTGAACTCAACTTGTTCAATCTTCTGTTATGGCCTGTAAACCTCTCTTGAATGTCAGAAAGAAGGTGGTGGTGTTAAAGAAGTAAGAAAGTTGACCAACTCCCACAAGGATTTATTTTGAAGCTTTTAGCTCCAATGGAAACATAAACAGCTTTTATGACTTTCTTATATTTATAATTTTATAGATGCCATGTGGCTGCTTTAGCTGCAAGTCTGGCTTCTGAAAGTATCCTTGTGTGGTACTTGTGGAGATGTGACAACTTGCTTACTATTTTGTGCAGCAGTTCCAGCATTATACCACTTCTTAGTTAAGTTCCATAGAGGAAGCATAAACCATTAGGCTTACTGAGTGGTACCTTCTTACTTTTAGGATGGTTCTTGGAGATAAGTGGTAAACTCTGCTTAAATTGCTCAAGTGTTAATGTTTTTATACACTTTCTAAAAGGGTGTTGCAACCTCAAGTGAGACGGATATCACTGAATTCATCTTTCTTCTTTTATACATAATATACCCTGCATATAAATTGAGACCTCTTTGAGAAACATATGCTAACTTTTTTTAGCATGGCTTTATGTTTCTCATATAACAAAATTGTATACCATCCATGCCTGCAGAAATGGAAGTAATTTCCTGTGACCTTTTGCAGGTTCTCTTTCAAAATGATTCTCCAGCAACATTACTTGCCAGAGTGATAGGGATCATAAGCCCCATTGGCCAAGCAATGCTTGCAAAGGGAAAGGATACATACAAATATTTTACGAAGAACCACATGCTATATGAAAGGAATCAGGTTCGAGTTTCTTCTCACTTACGTGACCTGTTTCAAGTTCAGAAGAAGCAGGAATTTCAAAATTTTGTTAACTGCTTATACAACAACAAACAATTCCTTTATCCCAAATTCTTGGGGTCGGTTGTTTGAATTTTTTCCTTCCATTCATCTTTGTAACGATAACAAAAACATATCCTTCTTTACATCCTGAAACCAAGTTTGTATAGGCCTACCCTTAGTTTTAGGAGCTCCTTTAACCGGTATCTTATTGCTGCTCGTACTTGGGGAATCTATGATCTACTTTCTTCATGTCCAAACTGTACATGGTAAATCTATGATCTACTTTCTACATGTCCAAACCACATAGGACGATTTTATCTCATCTTATCCTTAATTAGTGCTAGGTGGATTGTTTGATCATCACTCGTAAGTGAGCAATCTGCTCTTCCTCTGTGCAATGAGAATTGAGCAAGGGTGATTTGTTAGATTGCACGTGTAAGTGACACAATGGTCGATACCATCCCGGTGCAACGTTAATTGAGCAAGTTTGCGTTTGCGCTAGAAAGTTCCCCATAAGTGACGCGTCATGTTGCTATTACAATGTGGTGGCAATAGATAAGATACTACAAGGTATAGGAAGCAAGGAGACAAGGAGTTGGTGCATGCAATTAGGATTAGATTGTGTATTTTGAACATAGGAACACAAACAAATAAAGGGAATGAAGTTGGGGAAGACAATCATTACGGGGATGATTAATATAGCTTGTCTACAAGAAACTGAGTAAGGTTAGTGATAAATCGAGGGAAATTGGTAAGAAACTGAGTAGGTTAGTGTTAAATCGATGCTGGATTTAGACTTTAGTATACATGTGAAATATATGGAAATGGGGTATTGATATATGTAGATGTACCATTAAAGATAACATTGTAGATGTTTAAAAAAATAGATCGGATAATATGTTAAATTAGTAGTAGAAAAGTTATTAGTGCATATGCACCCTAAGTAATCACATGAACATATTAAAATGTTTTAGGAACGCATGGATAGTTTGATTCAAATAGTACATGGAGACGAAAAGTTATATGTTAGAGGAGACATAATTGGCCATGTTGGAAAGGAGATGAATGATTTTGACAACATGGATGGCGATTATGGGTGTGGAAACAAGAATGGAGGCGGGGATAAAATCCTTGATTTTGCAGTATCATGAGACTTGTAATAGCAAATGCTTATTTTAGGAAAAGAAACATACATTTAGTTATTTTTAAGAGTGGATCCAATATTAGCCAAATATATTGTTTCTTTACTAGGAAGGTTGATAGACTAGCATATACGATTGTATAGTATAAAGATTGTAAAGTTATACTATGAGAGAGCATAACCACTAAACATAGACTATCATAGGTTGATGATCTTAAATTGTTTACTAGGAAAATGAAGAAAATGACAAGGATAGACAAGATATTGGAACTTGGAAGGAGAGAACTCAATACTAAGAATGAAATGATAAAGGAATTCCTATGCAACATAAAGTTATATGGTATACTATATCAACTATATTAGAAAGTAGCATACGCCATTCTAGGATTTTTTAAGGTAATAGCCAGACTCTAAAAGAAAATTGGTCGTGTATGAGGAAATCCAAAAGGTAATTAAGGCAAAATAAAATTTTCTATGAAGATTGTTAGAAGTCTAGAAGTGAGAAATTTGAGGGTCTGCTTGGATTGAGGGAAAAAGAAATAAGCATAGTTAAGTGGGATTAAGTGAAGGAAAGTTAAGTGAGGGGGAGTAGAGTCAATACATATAACCTTGCTTGGATTGGAGGAAGAGTTAAGTGGGGTGTGTTTAATAGCTCTTGCTTGGATTTGCAGGTTTTAAGTAAGAGGAGGATTAATAAAAATACAATAGTTACGTAAATATCCTTTCATAAAATTAAATTTGGTTGGAATTTTAATTAGAACTTGTCAAAATATTTTCACAAATGAGGAAGCTACGAGGCAACATGTTGAAAGCAAGAAAAAATGAACAAAATGTCATGATATTGTATTGGGCAAATAAGTGGTATTTATGACTTTTTAACCAAAACCCCTCAACCTCCCTCGTTAACCCTCCGATTTTGGGATTGAAAATATTGACAAAAGAGGGTTAAGCAAACCCTCACTTAACCCTCCCTCATAAATCTCCATCCTCAAACCAAGCATGGTTTTTATTTTCCCTCGTTTAACTTTCACTCACTTAACTCTCTTAATCCTCAATCCAAGTAGACTCTGAGAACAAACTAGCAAATAATGAAACTAAGTAGTGAAGCTAAATCTAAGGTATGTGATTATTTGTATAGCAGGTTAGAAACGAGGAAGAAAAAGATATTTATAGACTCGCTATGAGTAGGGAAAGGATTAGAGACCTAGGTAAAATTATATGTATCAAGAGTATAAGGCCAAAAAATATTAGTAAGAGAAAAAGACATTCAAGAGAGGGGGATGCGTTATTTTCACAAGTTATTTAACAAAGAGCAACCTAGGAATACTTAATTTAAACTAGTAACCTGCATGTGCATAAAAAATTTATTGAAAAAAATTAAATATGAATTTATTATAAATATTGTCGTTCCTAGGAATTGAACTCAAGCAACCAAAGAAAATGTTTCCCATCTTAACCACTTGGTTAGAGGTGTTTAGTTGTAATTAAATCATATTAGGTAGTTAAATAATTAGTTAATTTTTTAAAACAATTAATGGAATATTTACAAACGGCTTAGACGGTTCAATTTCGAGCCGTTGCTAAGCCACCTTATATTATTAGATATATATAGTAAGTTCATGATAGGTCTTATTGCTATTGTTGTGAGATTATGTTTTCTGAATTGAAGGATGCTTTGAAGAAAATGGAAAATTGTATGACGTGATGATATTCCTATTGACATTTGGAAATGTTTAGGTTAGTAAGAATGATGTGTCTTACTAATTTATTCAACAAAATCCTAAGGACTCGGAAGATGTCCGACGAATTAAAGCATAATATTTAGTACCATATATAAAAATAAGAAAAATACAATTGTAATAACCATTTTATGTATATCCTCCACTGCAGTCGTATCCTTGACTCTTAGGTGCTATGAATCTTGGTGATAGAAGTAGTTCATTATCAGGAGCTTTTCCCGCTTAAGATAAATGATTTTGTTTACCATGATGTATATTTCTATGGCTAGTCCATTCATAATACTTCTGATTAAATATTACTGATAGCCATTTCTCATATTGTTAATCTATTTAGCAGCAAATCTTGTCTCTAAGATCTCTAAATCATTTATTTGTTGGCATGCAATTCAAGGTGTTGGGTGGGCCAGGCCCAGGTCGACCGACACAATTTTGACCGGGTTCCATTCAGACCAAGCCTTGACTAAAAACCTAAACCCAGCCCACGGCCAGGTAGAGCTGATCCGGGTCGGACCGGACCCGACTTGGTCCAAGCTAGGTCTGGGCCGACGACCACTTATTTTTTTGAAAATAAAAATAAAAAATGAAATAACACATGCCTTGACCCTTAGGCTTGGGTCCTTTGTAATATATATATAAGAACCATCCGGGTGGTTTCATATTATGGAACCACTCTATGTTAAATGGGTTGGATTTGGATTGGGTGGTTGAAATTAAAAGGTGTAGACCCCACCACCTTTTAATCTCAACCACTCAATCTCAATCAAACCCATGTAACATAGGGTGGTTCCATAATATGAAACTACCCGGGTTGTTCTATAGCACTCCTAATATATATATATATATATATATATATATATATATATATTATTTTGAGGAGTTTTATATTAACAAATTAATACGGGCCTTTATGTATATTGTGTGTGAAAATTTGAAATTGAATTAGGCTTAAATTTTTATTGAGCCGCAATATTTTGTTAGAGTTAGTATGATCCGATTAATATAATTATTTTATAACTTAAAAATTATAATTATATATAGTATGGAATGAATAAATATAAATATACAAAGTCAGTACTCGATAAAAATATTAATAAAAATATAACATAATTTGCAACCTTGAATACAATAACTATGAAAACACAAATATAAAGACATAAAATCAGAAAATTGATATGTGATAATTACGACTACCTAAGTTCCTAGTACTAATAGATAAATAAATTAAAACAAACCTTTCATCGAGATACATATTTAGTAGAGATCCATCCTCCATGCCCCATGGTCCTTGCATTACTCAAGAGGCTAGATACTAGATACAACGATCAAGATGCCTATGTAGTATTCCCATGCCATTTTTAGTTACCAATTTTATTTGTGTTCTACATTTCATGTATTCAACATGAGTTACACCCTATGCTCCTGTAACATTTTCTATTATAAATTTCGAGAACACTTCATGTATTCAACATGAGTTACACCTCTGCTCCTGTAACATTTTTATTGTAAATTTCGCTAAAGTGTTTCCAAATAATGGACAAAGTGCGACGAGGAGGCCCTACTTCTCATCTGTGGTCTTGTACCCTATGCGGTCGTGCCGGTTGAGGTTGCGGTCCTTGTGGTTACTGCGGTAGTTGTTCATTAACTATGGCTTTTAGACTGAGTAGAGAAAAGTAGAAGTTTAGAACTAGAAGCCACATAGGTGAAGACTTTGAAGTGAATAAGAGAGTATTAGAAGATTTGAGTTCTGAATTTGACAATATGTGATGAAATAGTGATAACAAACGATAGTTATAGAGTTTTTGAGGATTATAATAACCCTAAAAATCCTTGTAATATAGCCGTTTATGGTTGTTAAATGACTATATTACATGTATATTTTGATAATTTTCAGTGAAATGATCAAATGTGTCTTAATAGTGTCCATTAACAACTAAATTATGGGATAATTTGGTTAAAATATCCCTAAATATCATATTATCCCTGTAGTATGGCTGTTGAGGGAATTTGACCAAATTGCCCTCCTAAATGTCCCCGAAGTTCAGGTTTTAGGGAGGTGGCGAGGTCAGCAGGTGGTGGACTGGGTCTGCTGCGGACCCGTATCGATCTTTTGACCGGGTCGGACCGGGCCGAGCCGATTAGGGGACTAGGTCAGGTTGTGGGAATGAGAACCCAACCATATTTATAGAGTTTTGGAGGATTGAAATGACCACAATTATCCTTGTATTGTAGTCGTTTATGGCTATGACTTTATGGGAATATTTTAGTTTTTTTAGTGAATGCCCTATATAATGTCCATAAATGGGTAAAATTATGAGGGTATTTTGGTATTTTTCTTCTTCTAAATGACCATATTACCTTGTAACTGTGGAAAATTTGACCAAATTACCTCCCACTTAACAGTTATAAACGTTCCTATTGGGAGAGAGAGGGGGGTGGGGAGTGGGGTAAATGGGTAAAAAAATAAAAATTAAACATTCATATTTTAGGGAGGTGGTGAGGCCCGCATGGGGGAGGACTGGGTCTGCTCTAGATCCGGTCCTTTGACCAGGCCTTTGGCAGCTTGGGGGTAAAAGTAAAACCTTACCCGGTTTGGGTTTCATGCCGGGTTTTGGGAATAGGATTCCAACTATATTTATAGAATTCTGGAGGATTAAAATGACCACAAATATCCTTGTAATATAGTCGTTTATGGCTGTTATTGATATATTTTGGTCATTTTCAATGAAATTACCAAAATGACTAAATTATGGTGGTATTTTGTTTTAAAAAAAAAATCTCTAAAAGACT